>CAUYLG010041656.1:0-23987 GCA_963573385.1 Cacajao melanocephalus
ACACCATGGAATACTATGCAGCCATAAAAATCGATGAGTTTGTGTCCTTTGTAGGGACATGGATGAACCTGGAAACCATCATTCTCAGCAAACTGACACAAGAACAGAAAATCAAACACCACATATTCTCACTCATAGGCAGGTGTTGAACAAGGAGAACACATGGACACAGGGAGGGGAGCAACACACACTGGGGTCTGTTGGGGGGGCCAAGGGAGGGACAGCAGGGGTGGGGTGGGGAGGTCAGGGAGGGATAACATGGGGAGAAATGCCAGATGTAGGTGATGGGGGCAATGGAGGCAGCAAACCACATTGCCATATGTGTACCTATGCAACAATCCTGCATGATCTGCACATGTACCCCAGAACCTAAAGTACAATTAAAAAAAAAAGATTCAGGGTTTAATCAGTGTTTTGCCCAAATTGGTCTTGGTGCTTTTAATTTATGAAAAATGAAGAGGAAAAAAGCAATGACAATTTCCTTCCAGAATGTTAAAATCATTGCCTTCTGAGTAAGCTACAAAAGGAAATTTAAAGTACAAGAAACTACTTATGTTTTTGTTTAGCTATTTAATATATTATATATACATACATATATAATTTACTTGCACAATATAATTTACGTATGCTAAAATCTAAGCTGAATGCTGCTGACAAATTTTGGAATAAGTCACAGCATACTGCTAAGAACATTTCTAGTTGTATCACAGTTGTGAGTGCTGAGCACTTGCAGGTCTGTAGTGAGCCAATGACTCACTGAACTGTCCCATCATCTACCAGTCAACAAACAAGCAGAATGCCGTGAGTCCGTACTGTGCAAATCACAGCTGTCTCCTCTCTTTAAATGAGTTCTGCTTCAAGATGTCTCTGGTAAGTAGGTATTGTTATATATTGAAATAAAGTATGTAGAGATTTGAAATTTACCAGAAGCAAAATGAATTAAAAAGTAAAATAGACGTTGGTTGCAAAACAAACACATTAAATATTTGTTAGTTGGAGGACTTCTGATTTCAGCACTGGGGTTCTGAAAGCATCACTCCATCCTCCTCTAGAGAACCCAGAGCAAAGGGAAACAAATATATTTTCTTAGATCCAAGTAAGAATGGTGGTCATAGAGCAAACTGCCACCATAAAATCTGAAAAGACAAGCAAATGCAGGGAATCTTATAGCCAGGATCTGCTTAGAGCAGTAGTCACTGGAGTCCACACCTTAGGAAAATTTCCACAGTAACTAATGAATTGCTGGGGGCTAAATGTGGTGAAGCTTGAGAGTAAAAGATGCCTGGGAGGCCCAGACTTAGGTGGGGTAGGAGCTCCACACATTCATGAGTTTTACCCCCAAGATCTTAATTCAGTCCTAATGGTGAAGAACAGACAAAAATCACCTCATGTTTTACGCTGGGTTTTGAGTTCCCTGCACTACTTGTGAAGCGTTATAATGTAATTTGAAGCTGGACTTAGGTTACTGTACATGTGTATTGCAAATTCTAGAAGAAACACAAAAATGTTTTTTAAAGATTTAAATTAATATGCTAGAAGAAGAAAAGAAATAAAACGTAATAAGATATTCACTAACAGCAAAGAAGGAAGAAAAAAGGAAAAAGACTTAAAAAAACAAGTATAACAAAAACAATTGCAAATATTGTAGGTATTCCAACTATAATAGTAATTACTTTAAATATCAATTATCTAAATATCAATTAAAGTGTTGATTCATTTAAGAAAATAAATTAATAACTAATAATTTAAAAAAATATCAGGTCTGGATGATTTCACTGGTAAAATCTACTATACATTCAAGGAAGAAATGTCATCAATTCTTCATAATCCCTTCCAAAATATAGAAGACTAATTCATTCTACATGGCCAGCATTACCATAATGCCAAAACCAGATAAAGAATTACAAAAAAGGAAAAGTGCAGTATAATTTATAAATATAGATGAAAAGTCTTCAAAAATAGTCGCAAATCATCTGGATCAAATTCAACAGGATTATATAATTATAATTGAAATAACCAAAAGAATTATATAGTACTACCAAGTAGAATTGATCTTACATATTTGAGGCTAGTTCAACACTGGAAAATCAATTATGTAATCCACCAATCACATCAGCAGGCTAAAGATAAAATTATATAATCATATCAATACATGCAGAAATGTGGTTGAGAACATAAGCACCCATTAATGATTAAAATATTTCAGCAAATTAGAAATATAGAGGGATTTCCTCAACTTAATAAAGAGCATCTCCAAAAGTACCTACAACTAACATCATACTTAATGGCTCAGAGAGATAAGGTGTTTTTCCTCTAAGATGGGGAAGAAGGCAAAAATGTTCTCTCTCCCCACTGCTATTAGCCATTGTACTGGAAGTATCATCTAATGCAGTAAGTCAAGAAAAGGCAATTTAAAAGTATACAAATGGAAAGAAATGTAAAAACTATTTTTATTTTTCCACAGATGGCATAATTGTATATGTGGAAAATCCCAGTAATAGACAAAAAACTCCTTTTATAAATAATTATAAGAGAGTCGCTGGGTACGTGTTTTATATATGGTCTGACACAGTGGCTCACACCTGCAATCCCAGCACTTTGGGAAGCCTCGGCGGGTGGATCACTTGAGGTCAGGAGTTTGAGACCAGCCTGGCCAACATGGTGAAAATATGTCTCTACTGAAAATACTAAAATTAGCTGGGCATGGTAGCAGGCAGCAGTAATCCCAGCTACTCAGGAGGTTGAGGCAGGAGAATCACTTGAATCTGGGAGGTAGAGGTTGCAGTGAGCTGAGATCGTGCCAGTGCACTTCAGCCTAGGTGACACAGCAAGACTCTGTCTCAAAAAAAAAAAAAAGGCACTGCGGTGGCTCAGGCCTGTAATCCCAGCACTTTGGGAGGCCGAGGCAAGTAGATCACGAGATCAAGAAACTGAGATCATCCTGGCCAACATGGTGTCTCTATGAAAAAATACAAAAATTAGCTGGGCATGGTGGTAGGTACCTGTAGTGGAGGCTGAAGCAGAAGAATCGCTTGAACTCTGGAGACAGAGGTTGCAGTGAGCCGAGATGGCACCACTGCTGCACTCCAGCCTCACCAAAACCTACAGACCTCCACAATACAAAAAGTGGACCTTAACATAAACTATGAACTTCAATTAACGATAATACACTTGTTTATTACCTGGAAAAAATGCATGCCACTAACGCAAGTTGTTAGTATTGAGGAAGGTATGTGTCTGGGAAGGGAACATATGCAAACTTTCTGTACTCTCTGCTCAGTTTTGCTCTCAATCTAAAACTATTCTCAAAAATAAAGTCTATTATTTAAAAAAAAATTATTCATGGAGGAGTGGGGAGTGTCAAGGAAAGTCTAGCTAAGTGAACAATTCCCTTTTTCACTCGTTTATGCCTTGTAAGCTACGGCCATACAGCCCCTGAAAGAATACTTCTTTCTCTCTCATGATAATTGTTTTTGACTTTATAGAACAAAGCCAACTCTGCTGTTTTTATCCAGTTGAAATTAGTTGTTATTTATGTTATCAATTTCTTTTTCTTTTTCTTTTTCTTTTTTTTTTTTTGAGACAGAGTCTCACTCTGTTGCCCAGGCTGCTGGAATGCAGTGGAACAATCTCAGCTCACTGCAACCTCTGCCTCCTGGGCTCAAGCGATTCTCCTGCCTCAGCCTCCTGAGTAGCTGGGACTACAGGTGCATGCCACCACGCCCAGCTAATTTTGTATTTTTAGTTGACATGGAGTTTCACCATGTTGGTCAGGCTGGTCTCCAACTCCTGACCTCAAGTGATCTGCCTGTCTCAGCCTCTGAAAGTGCTGGGATTACAGGAGCGAGCCACTGCGCCCAGCCGTTATCTATCCATCTATCTATCTATCTATCTATCTATCTATCTATCTATCTATATTTAAATGTTTTACGTACATAGTAGGCATATATATTTATGGTTTACATATGATATTTTGATACAGGCATGAAAACTATAATAACCACATCTGGGTAAATGGCATATCCACCAGCACAATCATTTAGCCTTTGTATTGCAAACAATCCAATCATACTCTTCCAGTTATTTTAAAGCAAACAATTCAATTGTTTTTTACTACAGTAACGCTTTTATGCTAGCAAATACAAGGTCTTATTCATTCTTGCTACATTTTGTACCCATTTTGTACCTCCAATCCTCTGCCCACTACCCTTCCCAGCCTCTGGTAACCATCATTCTACCCTCTATCTCTATGAGTTCAATTGTTTTCATTTTTAGCTCCCACAAATAAATGAGAACATGTGAAACTTCTCTTCTTATGTGCATGGCTTATTTCACTTAATACAAGTATCTCCAGTTCCATTCATGTTATTGCAAAAGACAGGCTCTCATTAATTTCTCTGGCTGAATAGTACTCCATTGTGTATATGTACCATCATTAAAAAAGAAGATGGGATTGCTGGATCATAAAGTAGCTCTACTTTTAGAGCTACTTTATATATGCAAATGCCCAAGGGTTCTACAATCAGCAGGTGATGAAGCCAGCCAGCCTTGTGTCCTTTTTCAAGCAGTGAGTTTCTCTAGGTCCTGGTCAGGTCTAGAGGTGCCATCCAGGGACCAGAAACTATAGTCAAATACCTTACAAGGCTGCCTGGTATTCTATTATACTTCAGCTGAGCTGGCACTGAAACTACAAGACACAGTTATTTCCACTCTTCCCTCCCATTTTCACAGGTGAAGAAGCCTCACTGCATGGCCACCACACCCACAGGCCCATGAAGAGTACTGTTAAGCTATAACCAATGGTCTCTTAAGGCCCAAGTTCTCTTCATTCAGCTTGCGGTGAATGCTGCCTAGCCTAGGACTCACTCTTCAGGGCAGTGTGCTTCCCTCCGGTAGGTCCAGAAATGCCATCCGAGAAACAAGGCCTGGAAGAGGGGACCCCAAGAGCCTGCTTGGTAAATGACCTCTTGTGTCTAAGCTGGTACCTAAGGTACAAAACAAAAATCACCTTTATTTTTCCCTCTGCTTTTCTCAAGCAGGAGTCACGCCTTGTAGCCATCACAGCTGAAAGTGTGCTGGATCACACCCGAAGCCAACTAATATCAGAGTCTCACCCAAGGCCCACAGCGTACTACCTGGGTATTGCTGCTAGTTGTTGAGGACCCAAGTGGTCTTTAGTCAGCAGGTGATGGGTCCTGCCAGGACCGTGACCTTCCCTTCAAGGCAGCGGTTCCTTTCTGGCCCATGGTGTGTCTAGAAATGTCATCCAGGAGCGGAAAAGGGGCCTCATGACTCTGACTGGTTGCCCTAGCTTATTGTAGCTGAACTAGTATCCAAGATACATGACCAAGCCTCTTGACTTTTCTCTCCTCTCCTCAAATGGAAGGAAGGAGTCTCTTTTGGAGTCCTGAGATGTGCAGCCTGGGATTGAGAGAAGGATGGCACAAGCAGTCCCTTAGCCGTCCCAGCTGAAGTCTCAGTAATTTTTTTTTTAAGTTTTCTTCTCACACGTCTTTATGGATAAGACCCATGGGAAAAAAAAGTCATTGTATTATGAACAAAATAAGATATAAACTGTAAAATAATGACAATTATTTTTAAAACACATACCAGAATGTCTAAACCCAAACTTTTATTATAGTCTTTTAAGTATCTTTGTAATATTATTATTTTCTTTTTTCTTTTTTATTATGTAAAATATTATGTATTTTATCATATTCAAAGTTCACCATTAACTTTGTAAATCTAGATTTTTCTGTATAATCTTGACTTATCCTATGTATCAGTTATTAGCATTTCCCCAATTGTTCCATGGGATATATTTTTATTTCTTATGTTAGCCTCAGAGGGTACATTTACATGTTTGTTACCTGGGTATATTGCCTAATGGTGGGGATTAGGCTTCTAGTGTACCCATCACCCAGATATTGAACACTGACTTGCCCAGTCTCTCCCCCTTTGGAGTTCCCAGTGTCTGTTATTCTTATCTTTATGTTCATGTGTAACCATTGTTTAGCTCCCACTTACAAGTAAGAACATGCAGTATGTGATTTTCTGCATCTGAGTTAGTTCTTTTAGGATAAATGGCCTGCAGTTCTGTCCATGTTGCTGCAAAGGATATTACCTCATTCTTCCTTATGGCCTTATGGCTGCATAGTATTCCATTGTGTGTGTGTGTGTGTGTGTGTGTGTGTGCGTGTGCATGTGTGTATGTGTGTGTCACATTTTTTTTGGTCCAATCATTTGTTCACGGAGAATTAGGTTACTTCTATGACTATTTTACTGTGAATAGTGCTACAATAAACATACACACACAGATGTCTTTTTCTTTAATATAATGATTTGTTTTCTTTTGGATAGATACCCAGCACTAGGATTGCTGAGTCAAATGGTAGTTCTATATTTTATAACAATACTTTTGTCAAGGAAGTTAAAGACTTTCCTTCTTAAGAAAACTCAAAACGTCTGTTTGTTTGTTTGTTTCTAATAAAAGAGTTCTCAGAGTCTTTATGTATTCTGATTCTTTAAGAAGGGGCTAGATATGCAGATTTTCAAATTTATTAGTACCTTTCCAAAAATTCTATTCCATTCCTGTTTGGAAACTTTACTTCAGAAATGTAATCTCATTTTCAATTGAACTTATCAAAAAATGAACACTTGATCTTACCACCTAAATAGGTTCCTCCACAGCCTTCCTCATTTAGGAGAGGAGGAACTCCATGCTTCCTGATTCTCAGGGCTAAAGCTATGGAGTCATCCACAATTCCTCTCTCTCACTAAACATCTCACTTTACAACGACTCCATCAGTAAATGCCATTGTCTTTACTTTAAAGATATGCACATACACCAACTGCTTCTTTCAGTATCTCCTCTGCCACCCTGCTGGTCAGGAGTCATGTTGCTCACCTGGATTATCTACTATTCTCTTCAGAATTGGGCTTTGCCCTCACTAAATGCAATTCCTGCTGCAGCAGCAAGAATGAACCTTCAAAAATATTTGATCAGAATATATGAATCCTCAGTTCAAACCTTGTGATGGCTCCCAGCTCATTCTAATACATTCTCATTCTAATACAAGCCCACGTAGAGGGAGAGGCTCAAGTCCCTAAGATGACTCCTAACTCTTTTCAAACTGCCATTCCAGCACCTCCTCCAGTAAATATCTGACTTTCTGTCATCACTCTCTGGCTTCAGTCAACCATGCTGCCTTCCTTGCCCAACACATACCAATTAGAAACTCAGGTTGGCATAATTATTCCCAGAATTTAAGATATTCATCACCACCATCGTTAACCCTCTTATCTCTTTCTTTAAATTGTTTAAATGCCAGCCCCAGGAAGACTACACTGATCATTCTGTTTGAAATGGCATCATGTATCTGCTCCTATTCAGTGCTTCCAATTCTTCCAATACCATGACACTGAGCAACTTTCAATTTTATTCATAATGCTTAACATGACTTAACATACAAATAGCATCTTACTATTGCAGTTATCACGTGTTTTATTTCTTTCCTGAGTACAAGCTCAAGAGGGCAGAATTCTTTTTCTCTTGGTTATTGATATAACCCAATACCTAGAACGGTGCCTGCCCCAGTTATAGATACCACATCAATGTGTTGAATGGAGAAATGACAACGTATGTGGATTTTTTTGCAGACTTCTGTCAGAACTTGTGGTTTTCAAAAACCATTTTGAACCATGTTGGATTAAGTGTATGAAACTCTTTGTATGAAACTGCATGATTGTATTTTGAAGGCTATTTTTATTTCCCTCAAAGCCCTTATAATATACACCACTAAGATTATTTGTTAAAAATGTCTTAAAACTGTTCTAACCATCAGCATCCTAACCATTTACCCTGTTAATTAAAATCCTATCTTTCTCCCAAGACAATTTCAAATAATTATTTCTTATTTGTAATTATAAGAAATTTGAATAAACACTAACATTTAAATATATGCTCGTGCTAGTAATGCCAGCAATTTGAGAGGCTGATGTAGGAGGATCACTTGAGGCCAAGAGTTCTCGACCAGCCTGGCCTATTTAGCGAGACCCTGTCTCTAGAATTTTCTTTTTTTTTAAGTATCTGGGCATGGTGGCACACACCTCCAGTTACAGCTGCTCAGGAGGCTGAGGCAGGAGGATTACTTAAGCCTGGGAGTTTGAGGTTACAGTGAGCTATGATTGTACCACTGTTCTCCAGCCTGGGTAATAGAGAAAGACTATCCATAAAAAAGAAAGTGTAGGCCGGGTGTGGTGGCTCACACCTGTAATCACAGCACTTTGGGAGGCTGAGGTGGGCGGATCACAAGGTCAAGAGATCGAGACCATCCTGGCCAACATGGTGAAACCCCGTCTCTACTAAAAATACAAAAATTAGCTGGGCATGGTGGCGTGTGCCTGTAGTCCCAGCTACTTGGGAGGCTGAAGCAGGAGAATCACTTGAACCCGGGAAGTGGAGGTTGCAGTGAGTCGAGATTGCGCCACTGCACTCCAGCCTGGCAACAGAGCAAGACTCTGTCACAAAAAAAAAAAAAAAAAAAAAAAAGAAGTGTAGAATTACAAGTTATATGATATAAATGATACATTGCACATATACACGAGGCCAGTCAAGGTTTAAGGCTTTTTTCTTCTAGTCTAATACTAGTGCTTAAATTCCACAGGTATCCTGTGGCCACTGGGAGGGAAATATGCACAGAAAGCCAAGGAGAACAAGAACCATCTATACTCATCAAGAAAGAGTTGAGGTCCTCAGGGAAGGCTGAAACCAGTGCCAGTTTTTATTGTGAACGATCTCGAAGTCCTGGAGCCTTACAGCACCAGGTCTTTTTGTTATAGCACAAAGTTCTGTGAACACTTGGCCCAGGAATCAAAGAAGCTGATGGAGGATCCAGGGAAGGACAGGAAGTTGCAGGCATGGAAGCAAATGTATGTGTGAGCTACATAAAAGCTGCTGCTTCACATTGACACCTGAACTGTCCCACAAGAATATCTCCTGTGGCTCACTATAACCAGAAACACACAGAAAACGTAATTCTGGAATGTGTAAGGCAGACTAGCCAAATAAACATTTGAGAAAACCTTACCAAATAAACATTTGAGAAAACCAGTTTGCAAATAATTACCAAATTGATGATATACAGCTAAATCTTTCAGTCCATTTGGGCTGCTATAGGAAAACACCTTGGACTGTGTGGCTGGTAAACAACGGAAATTTATTTCTCACAGTGCTGAAGGCTGGAAAGTCCAATAACAATGTATAGTCAGATTCGATATCTGGTGAGGGCTGCTTTCTGGCTCATAGATGATACCTTCACTATAGCTGTGTCCTCACCTGGTCAAAGAAACAAAAGAGCTCCCTGGGGTCTCTTCTATGAAGGGATTAATCTCAACCATGAGGGTTCTGCTTTCATTTCCTAAAGCCTTTCAAAAGGCTTTACCTCCTAATACCATCATTGGAGTTAGGATTTCAATGCATGCATTTTGTGGGAACATAGGCATTCAGATCATAACACTAAGTATGTATATTTTCTGCCTTAACTTAAACAAAAGCAGCTATTCCAAAGACTCTTAGTAATGGAATTTTCAGGATGAAAATATTTAGGAGGTCAACTGCCATATGAATATATTGTCTAACTCTCCAAAAAGCTCAGTTGAACCATCCCGACGAGAGAAAACTGAATTATACCTTAAGTTTTTGCCTGGTTATTTAGTTATTGGAAAGCCAGTAGTTATAAGAAATCTATACAGATACAAAATTAAACCTTATAAATGTGATCAGTCACAAAAACAACTTAAAAAACTAAAGCCAATTAAAATTCACTGCTTATTCATTTTCAGAACATTTCATAAAACTTCAGACCTTAGGCAGATACCAAAATAAAATATTCTTTAGTGATTTTAAAAAGAAGTGAATTAAAAAAACACCTTGAATTTGAATACAGACATAAAACTTTTCTGAGTCTTAGATAAACATGAGAAATTTGAAACATTAAAATGGAAAGTTATATTGTTTGTAGTTCTTCAGTAAATGTCACTATCATTATTCTTACATGAAATGTGTTGGCATAATAATGAATCTTCCGAAAGGGTTAGGGATGAAATACCAAAAGCTGACATATTTTTAATAACACTTTCCATTTCTCACATGATTCTATAATCTATTCCCTTAATCACGTTTGCCAGGGATGTTGTTATTCTATTTAATCATCCAATCTCAAAGCACTCGTTGATTTGAATTTGGTACGTACTATCTTATGTTCTTCCTCAGGAAGAATAACCAGATTCATCTATTTTTCTGTCTCTGAGTGTTTGTAAGTGGCAAAAACAGAGGCAGCAAGAGCATATTTAGAGTAATTTTTATCGTCTTCCAACTACACCCAAAAGCATTGCAAACAGCTGAGCAGTGATTGGCTCATAATTCACATGGCGTGGCTGTGACTTTCCCAATTTTTTATTGGAGCTCTATTCTTACCAGAAACCAGGGCTTGAATAGCTCTTTGTTTTTAGGTCTTTCATTCTCTTTTACACTCAGAGTCAATACGTGCTAAGCCTTTTGATTTTATCTCATGTTTGTCTTCATTCATAATTCACTCAAAATACATGTTGATCTGTTATTACGCCCCAAGTACTATGCAAAGCAATGACAACAGAGACCTGAATAGGAGTGCGCTCCCTTCCTTCACTAACTTTACAGGGAGGGATGGTTCTCAAATCCATCTCGTCAACCTAGTTTCTTTCAAAGGTCATGCAGATCTCAATTCCTCTGACCTGGAAGATTATGACAGCAAAATTATGGATGCCTCTCTGCTCTCCAATCGTAACACACTTTTGGTGTTGAATTCACAAACTTTTCTGAAGATCCAGTAAGATGATAAAGAGAGTGACTGGTTAAATATTGTTAGAGAACTATCCACAGTACAACTTTCTCTTTTTATGTTCTTCTTTCTCTCTCTCTTTTTTTTTATGCATATGATAGGACTGAAAGTTTTCACATACACATTTTCATTAGATTGCCTGTTGCATCTCTGCATGGCTCCACTGAAACACTTTTAATAGCTTCTATGACTCCATAGGACAAAAATAAAAATGATTAACCTGACATTCAAAACTCTCTAAAATCTAGCTTGCATCCTTTTCTGCTGTCATCACATACTATAGCTCTTGCTTTGGAAGAAATAGTCTGAGTGTATTTCACTAGCTTATGTTTTCTGCTTGGATATTCTTGTTCATGCTGGATGTACCCTGAAGTTACCCCTATTACTAACTTAAATTTTGAAAAATCTTTTTAAAAATCATTTACAATGATAAGGAATGATAGAGAAAGGATTAAACAAGAATAAAAAAGAACATGGAGAAAGTAGAAAAAAGTCTTTTTGTCCTTAAAGTTTAACGCAAAAGGGCCTCTGTTCAATGAACTTTTCCAAAAATCATTGCTATCTTCCTCCAAACTTCACAGAGTAAATGTGTATACATCTTTTATGTAACTTACCACACACTACCTGTACCACAGTCATTTTCGTGTGTCTTATTTTCTTACCACCTTACAGAATCCTTGAAGGCAAAATCTGTTTTTTTTTCTTTCTACTTTCTATTTTAAAGTATCTATTTGCCACATGCAAGCTGTTGTATGTGATCAGTACTAAACGTTTGATACATACACATACATATACATATATACACTCCTGGATTGTGTACACAAATATGAGCACCATACTTTGAGATTGCCGTGGTAGATGTTAAAATGCAATATTACTGGCACATAAGTTTTTTTTCTTAACTTTTTTTGCATTGATTCTAGATTGACATGCAGTTTAAAAATGAATATAGACCAGGCGCGGTGGCTCATGCCTGTAATCCCAGCACTTTAGGAGGCCCAGGCGGGCGGATCATGAGGTCAGGAGATTGAGACCATCCTGGCCAACATGGTGAAACCCCGTCTCTACTAAAAATACAAAAATTAGCTGGGTGTGGTGGCGTGTGCCTATAATCCCAGCTACTCGGGAGGCTGAGGCAGGGGAATCACTTGAACCAGGGAGTCGAAGGTTGCAGTGAGCTGAAAATGCGCCACTGCTCTCCAGCCTGGAAGACAGAGGGAGACTCCATCTCAAAAAAAAAATGAATATAGAGAGACCTACTTTACACTTTATAGCATTTCCCCCAACGGTAATACCTGGGCAAACAATATCATGACCATAATTATGATAATAATAAAATCAGTCAATTTTGCTCAAATTTCCTCAGTTATCCATATTAAATTTAAATGCTTTATGTATTCTAGATATTATATTACTTCTTTGCAAATATTTACTTTCAGCCTGTACTTTGTCTTTTCCTAAACAAGTATTTTATATAGTGAATATTTTTAATTTTTATAAAGCCCAATTTATGAATTCTTCCTTTTATGAATCGTGCTTTTAATGTTAGAACTAAGAATTCTTAGCCCAGTTTTAGATATCAAAGATATTCTTCTTTGTTCTTTTTTCTTTAAGTTGAATAGTTTTACATTTCATGTGTAGCTCTATAATTCATTTTGAGTTAAATTTTGTATAAGATGTAAGGTTTGGCCCCCCATTTTTTGGCCTGTGTGCATCCAATTGCTCAAATATCATTTGGTGAAAAGGCCACCCTACCTTCCATAAATAGCTTTTGTAACTTTCAAAAATTGGTTGAGGCCAGGTGCGATGTCTCACATCTATAGCCTCAGCAATTTAGGAGGTCAAGGCAGACAAATCACTTGAAGCCAGGAGTTTGAGGCCAGCTTAGCCAACATAGCAAAACCTCTTCTCTAAAAACACAAAAAATTAGCTGGGTGTGGTAGTGTGTGCCTATGATCCCAGCTACTCAGGAGACTTTAGCACAAAAACCACTTGAACTCAGGAGGCAGAGTTCACATAATGAGTTAGGAGTGTTCAGTCTTTTTTAATGGTTTAGAATCATATGTAAAATGTCGGTGTAAATTCTTCTTTAAATGTTTGGTAGGATTTACCACTAACATCATTTGACCCTGAGCTTTTAACCTTAGAAAAAGTGATTGAAATTTTTAATTCAACTCTTTGTTACTTACAGGCCTATTCTAGTTTTTAATTTCTTAATGAGTTACTTTGGTGTTTTTTTTTTCTTTCTGATAATGTGTCCACTTTATCTAAATTGTTGTCATTGAGTTTTTTATAGTATTATCTTATATCCTTCATTAATTCTGGAAGCTGAGTAATGTTCTCCCTCCATTCCTGATTTGAATAATTGGAGTGTTCTTTCTAATTTTTTTTTTTGTCACTCATTAATTTTTTTTTTTTTTCAGACGGAGTCTCTCAGTTGCCCAGGCTGGAGTTCAGTGGCACAATCTTGGCTCACTGCAATCTCTACCTCCCAGGTTCAAGTGCTTCTCCTGCCTCAGCCTCCCAAGTAGCTGGGACTACAGGCACGCACCACCACTCCTGGCTAATATTTTGTGTTTAGTAGAGACGAGGTTTCACCATGTTGGCCGGGATGGTCTCCATCTCCTGACCTCGTGATCCACCCACCTTGGCCTCCCAAAATGCTGGGATTGCAGGCATGAGCCACCGCGTCTGCTTCCGGTTCTTATGCTTGTTTTCTGATGGTGTTTCAAATTCTCTTTTGCTTTTTTAGAATGCCGTGTAATGTGTTAATGTGTGTGTGTGTGTATGTGTGTAAAAGCTGGATGTGATGTACTGGGTGAAAAAACCTGCATTAAACAGGACTTTAGTGATGGATTTGTAAGTTGTGTGTGGCGAAGTGTACTATAGTCATGCGCTTAGCTCTGGTTTTTAGTGAGCTTGTGCCTCTGTGTTGTGACTTTACAAATGCTTCTCAGTCTCCTCTGCTTTGGTAAGACAGAAATGCTACAAGAGACTAGAGTTGGGTATGTCCTTAACACAACGTGGAAGGTTGAGTGGGTTGCAGTTGAGTATTTTTTTCCCCCCGCCACATTGAAATCTAGAGAGAAGCTGAAGTTGGATATTTTCCTTCCCTGTGGTTGCTTAAGCAACCCTGCCAGAAGCATAAGTGAATTTTTCTCCAATCTTTTCTGTGAAAACCTGGTAGGGCTCTCAGCGGCAAAACCCACACAAAAATGTGGGAAACCCTTCTAAGACAGGTGCTTCTTGGAATTATTAACACTCATCCATCCTGAGCCTCCACCAATTTATCAATTACAGCTTAGGTTTGCCTACCCCAGACTGTGTCTCAGGAAAGTTTCTTCTCCTGGGTTTCTATTCCAAAAAATTGTGATTTATCTGCATTGACCTGCCTGCCTCTTCAATTTGTGTGGCAGCAATTTGTCCTATTGCGTCAGTTTTCTGAAGGATCTAAGAGGAATTTTTGATTTTCAGTTTGTTCCGCTTTTTCTTATAATGTGAATGAAATTGACAACCTCCAAGATCCTTATATATCATACAGAAAACCATACATTCTTAGCAGTTTTTTTAAGGTGGATTGTCTAGGAACACATTCAGTTTTTATTGATTGGGAAATGTGCTTTTCTCCTTTCATTTGTCTTTTTTTGTTTGTTTGTTTGTTGAGACAGCCTCTCTCTCTGTCCCCCAGGCTGGAGTGCAGTGGTGCAATCTTGGCTGACTGCAACCTCCACCTCCCAGGTTCAAGCGATTCTTCCTCCTCAGCCTCCTGGGTAGCTAGAATTATAGATGCATGCCTGGCTAATTTTTGTATTTTTAGTAGAAACGGGATTTCACCATGTTGGCTGGACTGGTCTCTAACTCCTGTCCTCAGGTGATCCACATGCCTTGGCCTCTCAAACTGCTGGGATTATAGATGTGAGCCACCATACCTAGCCTTTATCCTTTAATTTTTAAAGAAAGCTAGCTTTGCTTGATATAAGATTATTGGTTTATAATTCTTTCAGAATTTTGAATACATCATTACACTGGCTTTGGTATTTCATGGCAACACCCTTGTAAATAATGAGAAGTCATCTATTAATCCCATGGTGAACTCTTCGTATTTTAATCTTTTTAAGATTTTCTTCTTTGTCTTTCAATATTTTTACTGTGATATATACAGATTTAGATATCTTTTCATTTATCCTATTTGCAGTTTGTTGAACTTCTTGGAAGTGTAAATTAATGCTTTTAATCAGATTTGGAGCATTTTCAACTATTATTTTTTAAAATAATTTTTTACTCCTTTTCCTTTGTCCTCTCCTCTGGTAATCTCATTATGTGGTAATCTCATTATGTGTAAGTTTGTGTTTTTAATGGTGTAACACATTTATCTTAGACTCCACTCATTTACTTTCTTCTTTTTTTCTGTGTTATTCAGATGACATACTCTTTATCCTTGCCTCTTCAAGTTCATAGATTGTTTATTCTGCAAGTTTTGATATACTATGAGCCCCATGAATAAATATTTCATTTTAGTTATTCTATTTTCAACTCTAGAATTTTCACTTAGTTTTTTAGTAAAATCTATTTTTGTTGATATTCTCTATTTAATTAGACATTATCATGCTATCGTCATTTAGCTATGTAACTTTTACGTGTTTGAATATATTTACAACAATTCCTTTGAAGTCTAAGTCCACAGCTGTGAACCCTCAAAAACAAATTCTATCGCTTGATTTTCTTTTGTGTTTGGATCATACCTTCTTGTCTATTTGCATGTTTGACAGTGCTTTTCTGAAAAGTGAACATTTTATTTTTCATGAAAAATATTTTTATTTTTAATTAATGTATTTATATACACATTAAAATAGCATATTACAGAAAAAATTATAGAATATTTCCTACTCTCACATTTCACTGAGATGCTGACCACCACCTGCGGAAGTCTGTCCTGCAGACCCTGACTCAACCACATATGAATGAATGCACTCTCACACCACTACAGCATTTTAAGTGGGCTAGGGATGATTGTCCACTGCTTTTAGAGGGTGAAATGCAACCAATTGACCAAGACTCCCTTTCCATCCTTACATTCATTCAGTCAGATGTTACAACAGAGGTTCTAAGTTAACACACTTGTGGATAATTAACATAATTAAAATAAAGATTTTACCAATGAATGACGAAAGCTTTTGGTTTTGGGCCTGGAGTAAACACTATTAACAGGTAATCCCCCTTTGATATCCTCCTGAGAGGGTCATCCAGCACAAAGTTTACATCAGTAAACACAGTAGAGACAAAGGCATGTGTGGGGGAAACAGACTTAAACTGGGAAAGCCTCTTATCATTCCTATCTTCTCCTTGCCTTCAGCCTGTCCTAATAGAACCTTTCGACCTTCCAAAAGGTTTGAGACTAAATCTGTAATTTTCCCTAATATTTCTTTAATATTTTGCCAGCCACCCCAAGTGAATTTCAACATTTCATGGTGTTATTTAAACACTCAAAACACACAGTATTAGCATCCTCACCAATGAAACTGCTTTTGAATCATCTAGCAGTGAAAACTCAGTATTTTAAATCATATGTTGTAGCAACTCTGAATATTGATTCTGAACTCCAAGCTTGCTGCTGCTGTTGTTTTGTTTATTACTGACTTAGCTAGGTTTGTTCAGCAAAGTTTGTCTTCCTGCATGTGCAGCCTCTGACAGCCTCCTTGGATGACATATTACTGGTCATGTGCAGATTCCTTGGACAAAGTAACGAATGTATCTTTTTCCAGATATATTTTGACAGTTTCATTCCTTGATCTCATGTTAACTTCCTGGCTGCTCTGCCTCTATTGGTTTCACACCTAGCTGTTAGCTTCTGTTAATTGCTAGCTGATTGCTTTATTATTTTTGACAAGACCCAAGGGCATAATTGTTCCACAGTCCAATTCAATTAAGTTTGGGGCTCCATTTGCAGGAGCAGGGTTCTTTTTTCCTTCTCTGAACTTGCTCTTAACTGAAGAGGGTTCTTCAGCTGTCTTCAGGAAACATAAGGCATAAACAGATAAGGCATAACCAGGAAAGGTTATCTCTCTTCCCATTTATGCCTAGTGTTCCATTATTGGAATGTCAATCATGTGGGAGTTATTTATATCCTAATGCTCAAAGTCATTGACAAGGGCTGATTGAAAAAATTAAAAAAAATTTCAACCTCAGGCATAAATGGGTTAAACTTGTAACTGGTTTACCATTTTACCCCCTCTTAACTGCTCATCAATCAGATCTACAGTGTTTTCTAAAACACCCTTAGAAATTAGTTCTAAGAACACTATTTCGCTTAGGGAGAGCTGAGAGGCTCTTTGTCCTTACGGCATGCCTCACTCTTGGCAGAAACTGCACCACACATGGGGACAGGGAAAATGTTCTGCTTTACACAGAGGGGCACCCCTACTCTATGAAGAGTGTGCTGGATGTGGATGGCAGTATCTGTACTTTTTAGTTTTTTTCCTACTGGCAAGAAAACTACACCTTATGAGTGGGCTGGGTTGGGACAACAGGTTCTTCATCTAGAATTCCTTGGATAAAGCTTTTCTTAAATAGTGTACGTTTAGCAGGAGAAGGAAACCTCAATTTTAACCATGCCTGTCTCAAAAAGAGCTCCTGCTGCACAAGCTGCAGGGATGTGGGGGTTAATGAGAGATGCTGGTGGGCATGCCCCTTCTGGTGTTTGAACTGTACTCCTAAGTGGTGAGCTGGGGAGAAACAAAACCATGTCTTCTTGGCCACACTTATTCAGAATAGGTCTTCCATCACATGGAAGTGGACACAGAAGTGGTAGCAGGTAGCAGGCTCGAATATCACAGATTATTGTTATTCTGATTAAGCCTTAGTAGCTTTCTGTGAGTAAATGATTGTACATTTGATGCTCTTAGGACAATGTTCAGAAACCACACACACACACACACACACACACACACTTTGTTCCAGTTAAGTAGTTAAATGGTGGTAGAGTGGGTCTGTCCATTGAGTTCTTAAAAATGTCATTCTGGCAATCAAGATCCCTTTGTTTTGTAAGTTACAGCAACTTTCTTTTTAAAATTTTCTTACATAATATTTATTCAACATAATAAATATGATTTTCTCTAAAACAATGCTTTTGGAATGAATTTCCCTCGATTCTGCTATTTCCTTATATATTGTCCATCTCCCCTACCAGTCTGCAAACTTTTTGAAGAGATGTTTTATTCATACTCATGTTCATGTAGCTTTGGAACATATTAGTTAAAAATACATTAATAAAGGGTATCATGATTAATAAGGTCTTCAGACTTAAAATAGTTAAAATAGATGGAGAGATCCACGATGGCCAAATAGGAGCAGCTCTGGAGTGCAGTTCCCAGGGAGAAGATGCAGAGGGTGAATGATCACCATTTTTTCAAAACTAGTTTTTACTGCTCACAGACCAGGGGAATCCCGGGCTGAAAAGTGCCATGAGTTTCCAGCACGCAGCTAGCTCTGTGGGTCTCCATACAAAAACTCACAAATCCAGGCAGCTGTTTCAACAGGAACCCAGAACACCTGGGATATAGAGCTGCTCATTCAACTGAAAAAAAAAAGAGGCTAACACAGGGAGCCAGGTGATCTGGCACAGTGGGTCCCACCCCCCACAAAGACCAGCAATCTTAAATGCCCTGGATTGAGAGTTTCACAGCAAGTGCAGCTGGACCTGGAATGGTCCAGTTCTGTGGGGGGAGGGCATCAGCCATTACTGAGGTAGTCCACGATTACCAAGGCAGTCCGCCATTACTGAGGCAATCCGCCTTTACTGAGGAAGACAACCATTACTGAGGCAGTTTTAACAGGAAGTTCACACAGCAGCTGTGTGGAGCCCACAGTACCTCAGTAAAGCCTCTGCTGGCAGACTGTGGCTAGACTACCATCTTGCTAGGCAGGGCATCTCTGAAAAAAGGCAGCAGCATGTAGGAACTTATAAATAAAGCCCCACCTTCCCAGGACAGAGCACCTGGGGAAAAAGGCATTTATGAGTTCCACTGCAGTAGGCTCAAATGTACCTGCCCAGAAGCTCTAAAGGGAACAATGGAGCTCCCACTCAGCACTTCAGCTCCTATAAGGGACAGACTCTTTCCTCAAGCAGCTCCCTGACACCTGTATATCCAAAGAGACATCCATAAAGGAGATCTCAGGCTGACATCTGGCAGGTACCCTTCTGGGATGAAGATAACAGAAGAATAAATTGGCAGCAACTCTTACTGTTCTGCAGCCCCCATGGGTGATCCCCAGGCAAGCAGGGTCTGGAGTGGACCTCCAGCAGGCCTATAGCACAGGGACCTGATGGTTAGAAGGAAAACTAAAAAAGAGAATGAAATAACTTCAGCATCAACAAAACACATCCACTCAGAGACCCCATCCGAAAGTCACCAACTGCAAAGACCACAGGTAGATAAATCCACAAAGATGGGAAGAAACCAGCACAAAAAGGATGAAAACACCAAAAACCAGAATGCCTCTCCTCCTCCAAGGGGTCACAACTCCACACCAGGAAGAGAACAAAGCTGGTTAGAGAATGAGTCTGATGAATTGACAGAAACAGGCTTCAGAAGGTGGGTAATAACAAACTTCTCTGAGCTAAAAGAACATGTTCTAACCCAGTGCAAAGAACCTAAGAACCTTGAAAAAAGGTTACACGAAATGCTAACAAGAATAAACAGCTTAGAGAAGAATATAAACGAATTGATGGAGCTGAAAAACCCAACAAGATAACTTCATGAAACATACACAAGTTTCAATAGCCAAATCGACCAGGCAGAAGAAAGGATATCAGAGATTGAAGATCAGCTCAATGAAATAAGACAAGAAGGCAAGATTAGAGAAAAAAGAATGAAAACAAATGAACAAAGCCTCCAAGAAATACGGGATTATGTGAAAAGGCCTAATCCACATTTGATAGGTGTACCTGAATGTGACGGAGAGAATGAATCCAAGCTGGAAAACACTCTTCAGGATATTATCCAAGAGAATTTCCCCAACCTAGCAAGGCAGGCCAATATTCAAATCCAGGAAATACAGAGAACACCACAGAGATATTCCTCAAGAAGAGTAACCCCAAGGCATATAATCATCAGATTCAACAGGGTTGAAATGAAGGAAGAAATGCTAAGGGCAGCCAGAGAGAAAAGCCAGCTGTACCCACAAAGGGAAGCCCATCAGACTCACAGAGGATCTCTTGGCAGAAACCCAAAAGCCAGAAGAGAGTGGGGGCCAAAATTCAATATCCTTAAAAAAAAGAACTTTCAACCTAGAATTTCATATCCAGCCAAACTAAGCTTCATAAGAGAAGGAGAAATAAAATCCTTTACAAACAAGCAATTGCTGAGAGATTTCGTCACCACCACACCTGCCTTACAAGAGCTCCTGAAAGAAGCACTAAACAAAGAAAGGAACAACCAGTACCAGCCACTCCAAAAACATACCAAATGGTAAAGATCACTGACAAAATGAATAAACTGCATCAACTAACAGGCAAAACAACCAGCTAGCATCAAAATGGGATGATAAAATTCATATATAACAATATTAACCTTAAATGTAAACGATTAACCCCAGTCAAAAGACACAGACTGGCAAGTTGGATAAAAAGTCAAAACTCATTGGTGTGCTGTATTCAGGAAACCCATCTCACACGCAAGGACACACATAGGAACAAAATAAAGGGGTGGAGGATGATGACCAAGAAAATGGAGAGCAAAAAAAAAAAAAAAAAAAAAAAGCAAGGGTTGCAATTCTAGTCTATGATAAAACAGGCTTTAAAGCAACAAATATCAAAAGAGACAAAGAAGGGCATTAGAGAATGGTACAAAGGTCAATGCAACAAGAAGAGCTAATGATCCTAAATATATACACACTCAATACAGGAGCACCCAGATACAAAAAGCAAGTTCTTAATGACATACAAAGAGACCTAGACTCCCACACAATAATAGTGGGAGACTTTAACACTTCGCTGTCAATATTAGACAGATCAAAGAGACAGAAAATTAACAAGGATATCCAGGACTTGAACTCAGATCTGGACCAAGCAAACCTAATAGACATCTACGGAACTCTCCAACACAAATCCACAGAATATACATTCTTCTCAGCACCTCATCATACATTCTCTTAAATTGGCCACATAATTGGAAGTAAATCACTCCTCAGCAAATGCAAAAGAATGGAAATCATAACAAAGTCTCTCAGATCACAGTGCAATCGAATTAGAACTCAGCATTAAGAAATCAACTCAGAACTGCACAACTTCATGGACACTGAACAACTGGCTCTTGAATGTTGACTGGATAAACAATGAAATGAAAGTAGAAATAAAGATGTTCTTCGAAACCAACAAGGACAAAGACAAAATGCACCAGAATCTCTGGGACCCATTTAAAGCAGTGTCTAGAAGAACATTTATAGCGATCAATGCCCACATGAGAAGAAAGGAAATATCTAAAATCGACACCCTATCATCAAAATTGAAAGAGCTAGAGGAGCAAGAAAAATAAGACTCAAAAGCTTGCAGAAGACAAGAAATAACTAAGAGCAGAACTGAAGGAGATAGAGACACAAAAAGCCCTTCAAAAAATCAATAAATCCAGGAGCTGTTTTCTTGAAAAGATCAGCAAAATAAACAGGCCACTAGTTAGATTAATAAAAAAGAAAAGAGAGAAGAATCAAATAGATGCAATAAAAGCAATAAAGGGATATCACCACCAATTCCACAGAAATACAAACTACCATCAGAGATTACTACAAACAACTCTATGCACACAAACCAGTAAACCTGGAAGAAATGGAGAAATTCCTGGACACTTGCACCATCCCAAGACTAAACCAGGAAGAAGTTGAAACCCTGAATAGACCAATCACAAGGGCTGAATTTCAGGCAGAAATTAACAGCCTACCAACCAAAAAAAGCCCAGATGCAGATGGGTTCACAGCTGAATCCTACCAGACATACAAAGAGGAGCTGGTACCACTCCTTCTGAAACTA
The DNA here is from genome assembly GCA_963573385.1 of Cacajao melanocephalus. NCBI lineage: Eukaryota > Metazoa > Chordata > Mammalia > Primates > Pitheciidae > Cacajao > Cacajao melanocephalus. The sequence goes on from CAUYLG010041656.1 coordinate 21,901, forward strand.
TTTCAAACAATCCAAAAAGAGGGAATCCTTCCCAAGTCATTTTATGAGACCAACATCATCCTGATACCAAAACCTGGCAGAGATTCAACAAAAAAAGAAAACTTCAGGCCAATATCCATGATGAACATACATGTAAAAATCTTCAGTAAAATACTGGCAAACAGATTGCAACAGCATATCAAAAACTTATCCATCTGGATCAAGTAGGCTTCATCCTGGGGATGAAAGGCTGGTTCAACATAAGCAAGTCTGTAAACGTAACCCACCACATAAATAGAACCAAAGACAAAAACCACATGATCATCTCAACAGATGCAGAGAAGGCCTTCAGCAAAATTCAACAGCCCTTTATGCTAAAAACTCTCAATAATCTACGTATAGATGGAACGTATCTCAAAAAAATAAAAGCTATTTATGACAAACCCACAGACAATATCATAGTGAATAGGCAAAAACTGGGAGCATTCCCTTTGAAATCTGGCACAAGAAAAGAATGCCCTCTCTCACCACTCCTATTCAATATAGTACTGGAAGTTCTAGCCAGAGCAATCAGGCAAGGAAAAGAAATTAAGGGTATTTAATTACGAGAAGAGGAAGTCAAATTGTCTCTATTTGCAGATGACATGATTGTGTATCTAGAAGACCCCATTGTCTCAGCCCAAAATCTCCTGAAACTGATAAGCAACTTCAGCAAAGTCTCAGGATACAAAATTAATGTGCACAAATCACAAGCATTCCTATACACCAATAACAGACTAAAAGAGAACCAAATCAAGAGCAAACTCCCATTCACAATTGCTACAAAGAGAATAAAATATACAGGAATACAATTAACAATGGATGTAAAGGACCTCTTCAAGGAGAACTATGAACCATTGCTCAAGGAAATAGGAGAGGACACAAACAGATGGAAAAACATTCCATCCTCGTGGTTAGGAAGAATCAATAGCATGAAAATGACCATACTGCCCAAAGTAATTTATATATTCAATGCTTTCCCCATCAAACTATCTATGACCCTCTTCACAGAACTGGAAAGAAACACCTTAAACTTCATATGGAACCAAAAGAAAGCCCACATAGCCACGACAATCCTAAGCAAAAGAACAAAGCTGGATGCATCAGGCTACCTGACTTCAAGCTATACTACAAGGCAACAGTAATCAAAACAACTCGGTACTGGTACCAAAACAGAGATATAAACCAATGGAACAGAACAGAGGCTTGAGAGGGAATGCCACACATCTACAACCATCTGATCTTTGACAAATCTGACAAAAACAAGCAATGGGGAAAGGATTCCCTGTTCAGTAAATGGTGTTAGATAACTGACTAACCGAGTGCAGCAAGTAGAATCTGGACCCCTTCCTGACACCTTACAGTAAGATTAACTCCAGAATGATTAAAGACTTAAACATAAGAACTAACACCATAAAAACCCTAGAAGAAAACCTAGGCAAAACCTTTCAGGACATAGGCATAGGCAAGGACTTCATGACTAAAACACCAAAAGCATTGGTAACAAAAGCCAAAATAGACAAAAGGGATCTAACTAAACTCCAGAGCTTCTGTACAGCAAAAGAAACAATCATTAGAGTGAACTAGCAACCAACAGAATGAGGAAAAAAATTTTGCAATCTACCCATCTGACAAAAGGCTAATATCCAGAATCTACAAAGAACTAAAACAGAGTTACAATAAAAAACAAACAAACCCATTCAAAAGTAGGTGAAGGACATGAACAGACACTTTTCAAAAGAAGACATATACAAGGCCAACAAACATGTGAAAACATACACGTCATCACTGGTCATTAGAGAAATGCAAATCAAAACCTCATTGAGATACCATCTCACACCAGTTAGAATGGCGATCATTAAAAAATCTGGAGACAACAGATGCTGGAGAGGATGTGGAGAAATAGGAACACTTTTACACCGTTGGCAGGAGTGTAAATTAGTTCAACCATTGTGGAAGACAGTGTGGCAATTCCTCAAGGACCTAGAAATAGAAATTCCTTTTGGCCCAGCAATCCCATTACTGGTTATATATCCAAAGGATTATAAATTGTTTTATTATAAAGACAC
>CAUYLG010041659.1:0-39699 GCA_963573385.1 Cacajao melanocephalus
GGTTAGTACATGTTCTTTTAGCTCACAGAAGTTTCTTATTATCCACCTTCTGAAGCCTGATTCTGTCAGTTCGTCACACTCATTCTCTGTCATGCCTTGTTCTCTTGCTGATGAGGAGCTGCAATCCCCTGTAGGAGGAGAGGCATTATGATTTTGGGTGTTCTCAGCCTTTTTGCACTGGTTTCTTCCCATTTTTGTGGATTTATCCACCTGTTGTCTTTGTAATTGCCAACTTTCAGATTGGGTTGGTTATGAAGTTTTTTCTGTTTCTTAGTTTTCCTTCAGTGGACGCCCCTTCCCCACAGAGCTAGGTCTTCCCGGGTTCAGCTGTGCTTACTGTGAAACTGTCCATCTTCAGTGCTTCCAATTGTTGTTCTCCTTGTGGGGATGGAACCAGCTGAGCCCGACTCAAAGGGCACCCCGTCCTGTATACTCCATACCAAGAAGCGCCGTGCCGGGGCGCTGGCAAAACAGCTGCTCCAGCCAAAAAAGTCACGCTGGAGACCCATGTGGCTCCTCTGCTGGGAATCTCCTGGTCTGTGGGCAACAAAAATTCGTCTGAAAGTGCGGTGTCCAGTCGCTGTCTGCGCTTTCACTGGGAGCTACAATCCTGAGCTACTGCTAGTCGGCCATCTTGGATCTCTCTCCCTTTGCCCATTTTAAGTATTGTTGTGTTGTTTGTCATTTTGTTTTTAAGTTGTAAGAGTTCTTTTTATATTCTGGCTCCTGGACCCTTATTAGATATATGATTTACACATTTTCCCCTCATTCTGGAGGTTGTCTTTTCACTTTCATGATAGTGTCCTTTGATGCATAAATGTCTAATTTTTATAAAATCCAGTGTATTGTTTTTCTTTCTTTTGTTGCTTGTCCTTTGGTGTCATATCTAAGAAATTATTGCTGAACCCAACATCATGAAAATGTATCCCTATACTTCTTTTAGACATTCTATAATGTTAGCCCTTATATTTATGTCCTTGATCCAATTTTGGTTAAATTTTGTAAATGGTGTGAAGTAAGAGTCCAACTTCATTACTTCATTCTCTTCCATGCAGCTATGGAGTCCCCCAACATGCACATTCCCAGCTGAGATGAAACAAGAAGTTGCTCTTCCTTCTTATTCACCTCTTAAACTAGAAATGTGTCCTTTCTGTGGTCTTTTTAGTGCAATATTTTTCACAGTTGTGTGCTTTTTTCCTGGGGATGTTGTTGTTTAAAATGGCTCTCCAGTATAGTGCTGAAGTGCTGTCTAGTGCTCCTAAGCACCAGAAGGCTGTGATGTGCCTTACAGGGAAAATACAAGTGTTATGTAAGCTTTATTTAGACATGAGTTACAGTGCTGTTATCCGTGAGTTCAGTGTTATTGAACCAATAATATATATAATAAACATGGTGTCTTTAAACAGAAACACACATAAAACAAGGTTATATATTGATCTGTTGACAAAAATCTTGTGACCAGAGGTTCACAGGAAGCTAATTTTGTATTTTCCCTAGGATCAATGGTTCAGTGTTTGCTAATTCAATGTTTATGGTGACTTAAGAGAACATTGACTACCGAGAAAAATGAGACGTGATTGCATATAACACACATTTTGTTTTGTTAAATTTTTTTCTTTTTATCTTCCAATGAGATCATGATCTAGAAATTGTATATACATATAAGTGTATATAAACAAAACAGAACAACCATATATAAGTTTAACAAAATAAATAACAGGCAACATTTACTGAAGAGTTCCTATTTTTGGGCAGATATTCTAAGTATTTCACATGTTATTTTATTTTGTTAGCTTTTTTAGGTTCTATTATTTCTCCCACTGTACAGTTGAAGAAATTGAGGCCTAGAATCTCAGGTAAATTACACAACTTGTGAGTGTTGATACCAGAGCAGTATGATGCCATGGTCCTCCACCCTTAACCAATAATTCTACCTCTTAAAATTATTTTATTAATTTAATCAGCCAAGTAATCAAACTAGCAGTGTCAGGTATTGTGGTTGGAGCTGTTGACACAGATGTGAACATAATGCTCCTGACTCTTGTGGAACTAGCGGTGAGGATACAGACAAGTAAATGCCCATTTTAAATAATAAGATCATAATGGGAAATATGGGGTGCCATGCAAGCTCACAACAGAGGCACCTAATCAAACCAAGGGTGTCAGGGAATTAATCCTGGAGGAAGTAATATCTAACCTGAACCCTTCAGGCTCTAGGGGAGCTTGCCAGTTAAACTGGTGAAGGAGTAAACTTCTAGGCAGAGGAAATCACATATTTTCAGGTCTAGGGGCAATTCAAATCTAGTTCAAAGGAATAGAAGAACCTCCTGTGCGTGTGTGTGTGCCTGTGTGTTTGCATGGGTATGCCGGAAAATTTTAAAAATGAACCTGAACCTAGGTAGTCAGGGGACATACTGCAAAGGGTTTTGTAAGTCATGTTCGGAATTTTGGATTTGTGCTAAGAGTAATGGTGAGGTACTGGTATGTTTTAAGTGGGGAAGAATTATATGTGTATAGTTATTGTGCTTTGCTTTCTGATGGCTCTTGGGGCATTTTTCTAAAAATGATGAATTTCTAACCTTATTGATTACATTGTATTTATCATAAACTCTATCATGGACTGTGTACCTGAAAATAACTTGTTGGATTAACTGGCTTTTTTAATTCATTTGTAAAACACACAGACTAACATTTATGGCAAATGTAGCTATCAGCTTACATCTTCTGAATGTCTGCCTATGTTTACTCCTATCAGTTGGTTGTACCTCTGCCAAAAGTCAGTAATATTTTTTACGAACTATTTTTTTTGCCAGTTCTATGTGTTATAAGGAATAGATACAATATGGATTTGAAAGAAGTAAATTTTTCCTATTAAAACTAAGTTTAGGCCAGGTGCAGTGGCTCATGCCTGTAACCCCAGCACTTTGGGAGGCTGAGGCAGGCGGGTCACCTGAGGTCAGGAGTTTGAGACCAGCCTGGCCAACATGGCGAAACCCAGTCTCTTCTAAAAATACAAAAACTAGCTGAGTGTGGTGTCATGAACCTGTTATCCCAGCCGCTTGGGAGGCTGAGGCAGAAGAATCACTTGAACCCGAGAAATAGAGGTTGCAGTGAGCTGAGTTTGCTCCATTGCACTCTAGCCTGGGCGACAAGAACGAGACTCTGTCTCAAAAATAAATAAATAAATAATAAAAAAATAAAAACTAAGTTTAATGCTAAGTTTGTGAAAAAATTTCTACAAGTTTGGAGAAAAAATTGAACATAGAAGGACTTGGCACTCTAATCGTGAAGGAAGAGTCTTAGAGAACTTCCATTTAAACTAAACCTGCAAATCATAGTGGTGTATCATAATTGTGGTTTATGACCTCAAATTCTAGGAAGTGGTTGAATACTCAAAGAAAACTTCTTGGGCCTATACCAAAATATTTGTAAATGAATATATATTTATTTATTCTAGGGTAAAATCAGTGGTTTAAGATATACTTAAGATGTATTGACTTTAGTCTCTCGATGAACTTTTTTGATTTGCCAACTACTAGCCCCAATCGCATCAGATAATATGGCTTTTTTATATTGCACAGAAATTAAGTATAAACTGCATGAATAATGAAGCACTTAAAAACCATGTAAATACTCTTGACTGACACTTATCTCTTCAAACAGTCCATAGTATTGAAAGATTTGAGGTCCACCCTTTACTGGGGTCCGTGATCCAGTGGCCTTGCCTCCAGAAGGTCTGCTTCTACTGTATTAAAAGTAACTTGGCTACCCCAAGGCAGGATGACAGAAATCCTGGCAGCAGCATTCTTTTCCTTCTGATCCACCAGTCAGGTTTTTGGAGCCATTTCCATTTTCTCCCTTCTTCTCTCCAGGAGCAGAGGTAACTTGGAAGAGATTGCAATAAAAACAGCTTGATGAGACTAATGGAAACTTGCTGCATTCAGCTCTGGAGCCCCCTCCCACAGAGGCTCCTGCTCACACAGACCAGGGAAAGTCCTGACAGAAGAATGATGTTTAGTGTGATGGGCCTCACTTTAGCATCTACTTTAAAAAAAATATGTGGTCCACATAGCTTATTTTTGTTTAAAAAAATCACCAAAAAGACAATATAAACAGAAGTTTCAAATGGTGCAGAAAGGTAAAGTCACATACTATAAATGTAGCCTTTGGCAAGACACGGAGCCTCTCTAATTGCTGGTGTTTCCATTTGCTAAATAGGATAATGAGAGCTAATTTATAGAGATGTTCTGAAGATATAATGAGATAATATATGCAAAATGCCTATTGTTATTTTATTTATGGTTATTGTGTCAGTGCATTTGCATTGCAGAAAACTTTGGGTGACATAAAGAAAAGTGGTTTACTTTGAGTCAGTTCTGCAGGCTGTGCAATGGAAGTGTGGTGCCAGTACCTGCTCTGGTGAGGCCTTAGGAAGCTTACAATCATGGTGGATGGTAAAAGGGAGCTAGTGTGTCACATGGTCAGAGAGTAAGCAAGAGAGAGAGAGAGAAGGGAGTTGCCACACTTTTAAACAACCAGATCTCTTGTGAACTCAGTTATTACCATGAGGAGGGCACCAACAAACACCTCCCACTAGTCCTCACCTCCAACATTGGAGGTCACATTTCAATATGAGATTTGGAAGGGATAAAACATCTAAACCATAAGTTATAATACACTATTTTCATTTGGTTAATCAAAAAAATAATTTTCCAGTACTGAGAAGTTTGTTGTTTTCCAGCACATTGAAAACACTGGGAGGGACAAGGTAAGAATGATGAAGGTGGAAAGGGACAATGAACTACGATGGTAAATGGGGTGATGTCACAGCAGAAGACATTTATATTGCACTATGAGATGTCCCACAGGTACTCCAAATACAAAGAGACCACAACTGAACAAGTCGAGGCTCATTACTCCAGGCCAGTTCATCTTAAGGTCATAAGCAGCCACCTAAGATCTCAATTTGTGGACTTAGCTGTCACACTAGGCATATCTCCTCCTCTTCCCAATTAACCGTATCTACTTATTGTAGTCTTATATACTGTGTCTCTCACTCTTTTCTTCTCCTTTTCAGTTTCAATGACCTTCGGAATTTCCTCATGGGTTTTACCAAACACCTCTAAACTGGCATCTTCTCTTCCAATTTATCCCCATACTGATAGCAAAGTGATCCTTCGAAAATGCACATCTGGGTCGGGCGCGGTGGCTCACGCCTATAATCCCAGCACTTTGGGAGGCTGAGGCGGGCAGATCACAAGGTCAGGAGACTTAGACCATCCTGGCCAACATGGTGAAACCCCATCTCTACCAAATTACAAAAAAAAAAAAAAAAAAAAAAAATTAGCCAGGCATGGTGGCACACACCTGTAGTCCCAACTACTCAAGAGGCTGAGGCAGGGAAATCACTTGAACCTGGGAGGCAGAGGTTGCTGTGAGCCAACTTTGCGCTATTGCACTCCAGTCTGGAGACAGAGTGAGACTCTGTCTCAAAAAAATAAAATGCACAATTGATGGCAAATCTCTTCCCTGATTAATTTCTTTCATTATCATCTACAGTGTAAATTTCAATTTCTGTATGCAGCATCCAAGTTTATTACAGAAGTTAACAAATGTTAAGTACTTGAATAGTGCCTGGCACACAGTAAGTACTACAGAAGTGCTTGCCATTATTATTTTTTAATGACCTGGTCTCCACTCTCCTCTTCAATCTAAAACACTGTCATTCCTCCGTTAGAATCATTGCTCACACTTTTCCAAGCCCACTGTGCTATTACACACCTCTGGGCTTCACACACACACACACACACACACACACACACACACACACTCTTCCACATTCCTGATCCTAATTTCTCCTTTTCTCCTGTGTGGAAGTCTTGTTTTTTTGTTTGTTTTTTGAGACAGAGTCTCACTCTGTAGCCCAGGCTGGAGTGCAGTGGCACGATCTCGGCTCACTGCAACCTCCACCTCCCTGGTTCAAGCGATTCTCCTGCCTCAGCCTCCCAAGAAGCTGGTATTACAGGCGCCTGCCACCGCGCCCAGCTACTTTTTGTGTTTTCAGTAGAGACGGGGTTTCACCATGTTAGCCAGGCTGGTCTCATACTCCTGACCTCAGGCAATCCGCCCGCTTTGGTCTCGCAAAACGCTGGGATTATAGGTGTCAGCCACCACACCTGGCCAGAAGTCTTCTTCTTTTTCATATTCTATCTCCCTGATGTTTCACTCCCCTTCATACACAAGATATTTTCTTCCATTTCTGAGACTTCTGGATTGCAATGCTTTTCTGGTTGCGCCACCACATTGGGTTCTAATCTGTTTCTGTGCATCTTTCCCCTAATAGATGGTGAGCTCCTGGAATGCAGAGACTGTATTTTACTTATTCCAAGCACCTGAAGAAATGCTGGCACATGGTAAGCAACTAGTATTTAGTAAGTTGGTTTTTTTGTTTTGTTTTTTTTGTTTTTTTGAACAAATGAAATGTGTAGGCTAGAATTAGACAAAATGTAATTAATATTCTAGATATGGAAAGAAATTCCCACTAGGGCAGAGAAAGGAAGTTTAGTCAAAATCCGGAGCGCTGCAGTTTAACTTCTAGCTAAGCCTATTTGGTTGAGATCCTGGCTTTTTGACTGATGGTGCCACGTTATGTGCTGGATGGCGGTAATCAATATACCGCTTTCTCTGCTACTTTGAGCTCAGGTGGAGGGAATTTTACTCCACTCTGCAAATTTTCCCAGTGCCTCAGTGGGGAGTGGAGGCTGTGAGGGTCTATCAGCTCCCAGAAGGCCTCCTTTTCCTGTTTCCTCTAGGGTCCTCCACCCGGGCTTCAGCCCCAGCATCCGCGTCCTCTCCAAGCAGCCCGGCCCCAGGTGGCTGCAGGGTGCGGGGCCACGGGCCCCGACTCGCCCCTCCCCGCGCGTCACGTGCGCGAGGATGCGAACTCCCCCTCCCTCCTCCTCCTCCCCCACCGCCTCCCGAGCTTCCTCCTGCTCCCGGTGAGGGAGTGCTTGGCAGACCGCGCGAGGGGGAGCGAGCGAGCGGGCGCTGCCGGGAGCCCGCAGCCCTGGCGCCCTCCGCCGCCCAGAGCCCCGCAATATGCCGCCGCGGCCCTCTGGCTCTCGGCCATGGCGAGGCTCTGCCGGCGCGTCCCTTGCACCCTGCTTCTCGGCCTGGCCGCGGTGCTGCTGAAGGCGCGGCTGGTCCCCGCGGCCGCCAGAGCGGAACTCAGCCGCTCCGACCTCAGCCTCATCCAACAGCAGCAGCAGCAGCAACAGCAAAAGCAGCTGGAGGAGGCTGAGGAGGAGAGGCCAGAAGTGCCTGGGGCATCCTCCACCTTGACGGTTCCAGGTAGGTCCTGGCTGCCCAGCCCGGCCTTTCAGGCTCGGCCGGCGATCTCTTATGGCCTCGCTGGCTTCCTCGCCCCTTCCCTAGCCATCCCCATCCCCATCCAATTGCTCGTCTCTGTCACCATCCCTCCTGATCTCTCTCCCTAGACTGGCTGCCCAGCCTTTGGTCCCTAGATCTGGTGTGGGGAATCTTCCCTTTGGGTAATGAGCTTTCTGGGCAGCTCAGCACCGCAGTGGGTTGAAGAGGGTCTGGAAGGCTGGGGGTGGGTGACTGCCTGGGTTGATTTGATGATCTTTTTCGTCTCCCTTCTTCCTGAATTCTACCCTCCGCCTTGGGAATGACTGTACACACACACACACACACACACACACACACACACACACACACACACGGTTCTTAAATCCCTTAAGCATTTCGTTCTCTATCCTTTTCTCTCCTAGAGACTGAGAAATCTTGCCATGGACACCCACACACCCCTTTCACCATTTCTCCATGCCTGCTGTATTTAAATTTAGCCATGGAAAGAGAAATCTTGATGTATTTTATTATTTATTTCTCTTTCTCCTTATCCAGGAAGGGTTTAAGGGTTCATCTTACTGCAAAGAATGCCTTTAGTACAATAAGATGAAGCAAAACAAAATCAAATAGGAGTTTGTAATTGAAGGAAAGGGAAAAGGAGAGAAGGACACATGAGGTAAAGTCTGGAGTGGTGTTCCTACAGCAAAAACCTATCCCTAAAGAGAGAAATCTCCTTACTTGTTAGTAGAACTTAAATGAGGCAGATTCTTGACACTGTTTAATGAAGGTGTAAAAATAACGGCTGTGGTATAGGTGGGTATAACAGTTCCCCGGTTCCTCTTTCCCACCATTAAAGCTCCACGGCTAAGCAAATAGCTGGATGATCCATGTATGTTGCATCTCCCTACCCCCTAACCCACTTCGCTTCCTGGCTGTAGATGCTGTATGTTATTTGGAAAGAAAAAAAGCCTTCAGTTTTCTGGCTCGAGGGCTTAGATTTTGTGAAACCAAAGTGAATTCTATTATGACATTTGTTTTTGTTTTAAAATCCTGCCTGGTAATATTATATGAGTGCTGAAAATTAGATTTTAAAGAGTGGAATCAGCATCACATTTTGTATTGCTTGCTCATCATCAAAAAGCAGTACACAGGCATGCCAGCTGTGATTCATGACACAGCCAGGATGATTTAATTTATCAGAGTGCCCTGAGCATAGAATGAAATCACCAAAGTGTGCAGGAAAGCATGTGTTTCTGACACCCTCTTAAACCAATTAATAACACTCAAGTGTGGCTAAAAGTCTTGAAAGGTATGCAGTGTATGATGGTTTTCCTACCCAGCTTTTAATAACTGAAAGTGATAACAACATGGTTTGGGTGAGGCTGCTGTTAGACATGCTGTTGACTAAACTTAAGGAAATTGGATACAGCAGATTGATTGGCCTCATTAAAAGAGATATTTCATAAATTCACTATAAAGCAGAAGTCTGGGAGAGTGTGGGTTTTATGGTTTACAGTATATTTTTATTTCCATTTGCTTTTCAGGAATATTAAATGGGTTTTGACTACTGTAATATATATTTTATATTAGGGTTATGAATAACTGCAATAATATTAAACCTGAATCGAGTATGCAAATTAAAATGTTTGCTTTCCAAAGTTTGTGAGAGAATATTCTGAAAATGATGATTGTCTGGGAAATTAGCAGTTTTTGTTTTATTTACCTATTAAATTGAGATAAAGGAACCACTATTCAATAGATGAAGCTAGAACCTGAAAAGTAACCTATGATGACTCTTCTTCCTCAAACACTCTAATTACCCAAGCCAATGGCAAACAAGAGAGGAATTGACTGCTGTTTTAGTTGTTGGAATACCGAGTCTTATAATGCAACACAGCTTATAAACAAATGAAGTTAAAATATTCCTCTGAATGCATTGTGATCTCTCCATTGAACTGGTCTTCCTGTTTCAACCTTTGTTTGCCTACTGTCTGTTCTCCTCACACAGCTAGGGATCTTTTAAAGAGACATTAAATAGGATCATTTCTGCTCACAGTCCTCCAGTGGCTTCCCGTCTCTATCATACTAGATACCCAGATCCTGAAAATGGCCTACGAAGGTCTGGATCCTTTGTATCCTCCTTTCTCTCTCCTCTCATTTAGCCCTTACCCTAATTCACTCCACTGTAGCCACACTAGCTCTGTTTTCTTTGGCTTGCAAGTGGACCCAAGTGTTTGGCCTTTGCACTTGCCATTTTCTGTGCCTGGAATTCTGGAGCTTCATATTTTTCAGGTTTGCTCAAGTGTCTCAGTAACTGAGAGATCTTGACCAGGTGTTTAAAATGGTAATCTACACACCCTTTTTGCCCTTACCCTGATTCATTCTCCTCCATGGTACTCATTATTCTCAGCTGTTCTAATAAGCCTGTTTTTCCCTTGGTAGAACATAAGCTCTGGGAAAGCATGGACTCTGTTTTGTTCACTGCTATATTTCTAGTATCTGGAAGAGCACCTGGTTGGTACCCATGGACATTCAACCATTTGTTGAATGGATGTATGAATGAATGAATGAATGAATGTGCTGGCATCAAGGATCTCTTTCATTTTCTTAGTATTTGCTCTTCTTCATTGGATAAATTCTCCATTGAAATTTAGCTGGGGATGTATAAAAATAAATGTTATGTAAGACAATTTGTAAGTAGAAGATATAAAGTATGTAAATTTTGGATCTTTAATTTTAGTTAATTTCAGTGTTTATCTTATGCTGACTATAAAAAACTGATTGATACCAGTACTTGGGCCTACTTACTAGGTTCTGTCAAGAATTTATTGTTTTTTTTTTTTGTTTTTTTTTTTTTTGAGACAGTGGCATGATCATGGCTCACTGCAGTCTCAACCTCCTGAGCACAGCCTCCTGAGTAGCTGAACTACAGGTGCATGCCACTGTGCCCAGCTAATTTTTTTTTATTATTATTTTTTGTAGAGATAGGGTCCTGCTTTGTTGCCCAGGCTAGTCTCAAACTCTGGAACTCTGGGCTCAAGCAATCCTCGTGCCTCAGCCTCCCAAAATGTTGAGTGTACACACATGAAACGTAATTCATTATCTGAGTATACTTAATGCTCTTATGACATAGGAGGGTTTTAACATGTTATACCTTTAAATTGCTGTGATTAAGCTTGAGTTCATTCTTTAGCTCTGTGTAATGCTTCCGATTCTTTGGACCTACCATATGAAAAACTGTAGGACTTTTCTCAGGCAAAGTTTAGAAAACAAATATGACACGTTCAGTGATTGATATATGACTAAGCCTTATCAGTCCATAGTAGAGAAGCTGACCATTGCCCTTGCTTAGTATTATCTGGATTTTATCATTCTAAAAATGTATGTCTCTTTATATTGCTGAGAAACAAGAAAGCAAGATTTTAAAAAACTTGAATGTGAAAATTTTTAAAAATCAGCATTTTAAAAAAGTACATTTCCATTTTCTCATTAACTTATAGAAACACCATCTTCAGAGAGCAGTGAAAATAAAGACTGAGGTTGATATCCATCAAATCAGTTGTTTTCTCCAGTGTATGCAGCAGCTCTTATTTCTCCATCTCTACCAGTATTTGTTAGAAATAAATATTTGAGTGTCCTGAGAATTAATTTGGGGTCTAGTGGTTGTTGAGACAACCATATTATATTCATTCTGATGGCCTATTAGATGGGAGGCATGCTGGGGTTGGGCGTGAGAGGAGCTGGGGAAAAATAATGAGCTCCATTTAAAATTCTCTCTGTGAAGCAGAGACACAGGGGATCTCCAGGGATCATAGAAATGTCTTTTCAGTACAGAGAAAGCTTCTTGAGAGGCATATTTTCATGGTATGAAAATTTTTGGTTGCATATTTCAGTGATATCTCTTTTTAAACTTTTTATTTTGGAAAGTGTTAAATACATAGAAAGTAAACAGGATAGTGTAATAAAAGTCTGTACCTATCCTCCATCTTGAACAATGGTCAAAATTCTGACATTGTTTTTTTCACCCATATTTCTACCTGTTTCCACTACATGGGATTTGTTTTTAATTTTTAATTTTTATGGGAATATAGTAGGTATATATATTTATGGGGCACATGAGATATTTTGATACAGACATAAAATGCATAATTATCACATCAGAGTAAATGAGGTATCTGTCACCTCAAACATTTCTTATTTGTGTTATAAACATTTCAGTTATACTTTCAATTACGTTAAAATGTACAATAAGTTGTTGTTGACTGCAGTTAGACCTCGTTGTGCTATCAAATAGTAGATCTTATTCATTCTACCTAACAAAATTTTATGCTCATTAACCAACCCCACTTCCTCCCCAATCCCAATACCTTTCCCAGCCTCTGGTAACCATCATTGTAGTCTCTATCTCCGTGAGTTTAACGGTTTTAAATTGTAGTTCCCACAAATGAGTGAGAATTTGCAAAGTTTGTCTGTCTATGCCTTGCTTATTTCACTTAATGTTCTCCTGTTCCATTTGTGTTGTTGCAAATGAGAGGATCTCATCCTTTTTAATGGTTGAATTGTTCGCCATCGTGTATATGTATCACTTTTTTTTTTTTTTTTTTTTTTGGTCCACTGTCTGTTAATGGACACTTAAGTTGCTTCCACATCTTGGCGATTGTGAATAGTGCTGCAATAAACATGGGAATACAGATATGTCTTTGATATACTGATTTGCTTTCTTTTGGGTATATACCTTGCAGTAGTATTGCTGGATCATATGGTACCTCTATTTTTAGTTTCTTGAGGAGCCTCCCACTGTTCTCCCTAGTGGTTGTACTAATTTACATTCCCACCAGCAGTGTACAAGGGTTCCCTTTTCTCCACATCCTCATCAGTATTCGTTATTGCCTATCTTTGGATAAAAGCCATTTTTAACTGGGATGAAATGGTATCTCATTGTAGTTTTGATTTGCATTTCTCTGATGATCAGTGATTTTGAACACTTTTTCATGTACTTGTTGCCATTTGTATGTTTTCTTTTGAGAAATGTGTATGCAGATTATTGGATTTTTTGCTTACTGAATTGTTTGAGTTCCTTATATATTCTGGTTAAAAATCCATTGTCAGATGGATAGTTGATAGATATTTTCTTCCATTCTGTAGGTTGTCTCTTCACTTTGCTGATTGTTTCCTTTGCTCTGCAGAAGATTTTGATATGATCCCATTCATCTATTTTTGCTTTGGTTGCCTGTGCTTGCAGGGAGAGTTTCCCCAGTGTTTTCTTGTGGTAGTTTCATAGTTTGAGTTCCTCGATTTAAATCTTTAATCCATTTTTATTTGATTTTTGTATATGGCAAGAGATAGGGGTCTAGTTTTATTCTTCTGCGTAAGGATATCCAGTTTTCCCAGCACTGTTTATTGAATAGACTCTCCTTCCCCTAATGGATGTTCCTGGCACCTTTATTGAAAATGAGTTCACTGTAGATGCATGGGTTTATTTTTGGGTTCTCTATTTTGTTCCATTGGTCTCTGTGTCTGTTTTTATGACAGTTACAATGTTTTGATTACTATGTCTCTGAAATATAATTTCAAGTCCAGTAATGTGATTCCTCCAATTTTGGCTTTTGTTTTTGCTCAGGATGGCTTTGGCTATTTGGAGTCTTTTGTGGTGCCATATAAATTTTAGGTTATTTTTTTCTATTTCTGTGAAATATACCATCGGTATTTTGGTAGAGATTGCACTGAATCTCTGAACTGCTTTGGGTAGTATGGACTGGGCTCTTTTTTTAATAGGCCCTTTTAGAGGTAAAATGTACATACTTTATTTTAGTCTCTTGAAAAATAGATATACCCATGTAAACTCACCCTATTAAGATATAGATGTCTATCTCACTTTAGAAAGTTTCCTCAGACCCCCTTCCCAGGCAATTCCTGTCCCTCACCCGGAGATGCCTGCTGTGTTAATTTTGTTTTCATCATAGATTAATTTTGCATTTTATAGAACTTCACAAAATGGAATCATATAGCATGTGTCTAGCTTCTACAGTTTAGTATAATTTCCATAGATTTTATTCATTTTGTAGCACATTTAGTAGTTTATTCCTTTTTATTGCTGAATAGTATTCTATTGTATGAATTACCACAGATCAGTTTATTGATTCTTCTGTTGATGGATATTTGGGTTGTTTCCAGTTTTAGCTATTCTGAATGAAGCTGCTACATTTTTATATTAATCTTTGTGTGAACATATTTTCATATCTGTTGGATAAATGCGGGAGTGGAATTGCTGGGCCAACCGATATACTTTTGGAGTTAAAAATTTTTTTTCCCCAATATTCTAAGTAGCTGAAACCTACCTATCTTAACAAAATGATTACTTAAAAAATAATGAAATTTAATGTATGGTATTACTGTATACTTTTTCTTAAAATAACTTAATTTAAACTTCTTTTTAACGTTTTTTTTTTCCACACATGGACTCTTGCTCTGTTGGCCAAACTAGAGTGTAGCGGAGTGATCTCACGGCACTGCAACCTCCACCTCCTGGGTTTAAGTGATTCTCCTGCCTTAACCTCATAAATACCTGGGATTGTAGGTGCCTGCCACCATGCCCGGCTAATTTTTGTATTTTTTTTTAGGGAAGACGGGGTTTCATCATGTTGACCAAGCTGGTCTCAAACTCCTGACCTCAGGTGATCTGCCCACGTCAGCCTCCCAAATTGCTGGGATTACAGATGTGAGCTACCACACCTGGCTAACTTTATTTTTTAATTGTATATATTATACTAAAACAACATGGTGTTTTTATAGGCTTATACATAGTGAAATAGCTACTAAAGTCAAGCAAATTAACGTATCCATCCTCTCACTTAGTTACTTTTTTTTGGCGTGGTAACAACACCAAAATCTACTCTCACCAAATTTCCAGTATACAGTACAGTATTCTAACTATAATCCTCATGCTGTACCTTAGGTCTCTAGATGTACTCATCTTACATATCTGCAACTTTGTACTTCTTGTCCTACATCTCACCGTTTTCTCCTGCCCTTGGCAGCCACTTAAATCTCCCATCCTCCCATCCATAAAGGTACTTATTTACTTACTTTTTCCTTTTCAAGGAATTTGAAAAATCAATAGGAAAAGTGGGATTAGAAATTAACTAAGTAATCATGCCTTAAAGGCCATATTCCCAGATGGGGTAATTATGATTTCTTTCCAGGATTTTAATAACCAAAAGGAGTTATTTCTTGGTGTTGATAACAGGTTGAAAAACACATGCCATTGTGTTGAATTTGAGTCCAGTTTGTTTTAGTAGCGGTTTTACAGTGTTCTTAATGTGACTAAGTAGAAACTGTACCAATTATTTTTCTGAAACAAAGCTCTTTACCCCAAGTATATAAATATTGAACTTGATTCTCTTTCAATGTTCTGTCTGACTAGGTTAGCTCTGGTATTGTTGTCATTCATTTACTTGGCTTAGTGTAATGTTTCTTAATTTTCTTTTGTCCAAGTTGCCTTAGCTAGGAAATGGATACACTGTTTTCCATTCACTACTGGTAAAGTTTGCTCTGAAATACTTACCTGGGGCCGGGCGCAGTGGTTGACGCATGCAATCCCAGCACTTTGGGAGGCCGAGGCGGGTGGATGACAAGGTCAGGAGATCGAGACCTGCCTTGCCAATATAGTGAAACCCCATCTCTACTAAAAATACAAAAAAAATTAGTCGAGCATGGTGGCGTATGGCTGTAATCCCAGCTATTTGGGAGGTTGACACAGGATAATTGCTTAATCCGGGAGGCTGAGGTTACAGTGAGCTGAGATCACACTGTTGAACTCCAGCCTGTGCAACAGGGTGAGACTCTGTCTCCAAAAACAAACAAACAAACAAAAAAACCTTACCTGGAAGAGTCTAAAACCATGAAAAATATGTGTGGTAGTGAAATGCAGTCCCACGTTCTTGAACAACAAGGACATTTTCTGAGAAATGCATCATTAGGTGATTTCGTTCTTCTGTGAACATCATAGAGTGTACTTACGCAAACCTAAATGGTACAGCTGCTACACACCTAGACTATATGGTATATCCTATCACTCCTAAGCCACAAATCTGTATAGCACGTGACTATGCTGAATAGTATAGGCAGTTGTAACACAATTTTAAGTATTTGTGTATTTAAACATAGAAAAGGCAAAGTAAAAATGGTATTATACTCTTACGGGACCACTGTTGTCATATATGTGGTCTGTTGACTAAAACATTAATTGGTATATAACTGTGTAAGCTTAAGAAAACAGCTCTGTTTGCTTTGAAGATTCTGTTTGGAGATTCTTTAATTGGCCTTTTGTGTCAGCACAATTCACATGTCCAAGACATATCAGATTCTGTGCCATTTAATTTTTTTTCTTTTATGATTGTTTGTGTCACAGTGACTAGGCTGTATTCTTACATACTTGTTAATAATGTCTGTGAAGATAAGGCCAGTTCATTTGGGCCTAAAATGAGTGAGTGATTCAGAGTACCATTTCATGTAGGGCAGCAGGTGTCAGGGAAATGGTAATCACTTTCCATCATGATTAATGTGTCAAATATGCCTCAGGGACCTGGTGAACCAGAACTGTAACATGCCTTAGTAATGTATTACTCTTCAAACCTTGAGTTGATAATGCCAAAGTTCTTCATATTAATGTTCTATATCTTACACAGAAGGTAAGATTTAAAATTAATTTCATTTATATGTGACATTTCAATTTCTATTTAATATAGTTTTTTTCCTCAAGCAGATTTCTATATCATAACAATTTAGGGGATAATTTAAGATTTAAGTAAATATTTCATTTGTCAGTATAATCACTTCTTGTACTTAGTTCAGTTTTGTTCCTGTTCAGTAAAGAAATATTATTTATAAATTATATATATCTTTATAAATTATATATCTATGTATATTTATACATTATAAATAAATCTTTATATTTATAAATTGTATATTTTTATTTATATTTTTATTTATATATATATATATATGTCTTTTTTTTTTTTTTTGAGAAAGAGTCTCACTCTGTCCCCCAGGCTGGAGTGCAGTGATGTGATCTCGGTTCACTGCAACTTCCGCCTCCTGGGTCCAAGCGATTCTCTTGCCTTAGCCTCCCAAGTAGCTGGGATTACAGGCATTGAGCCACTGTGCCCAGCCAAACTATATATTTTTAATTCACTTGTTAGCTCTGCTGAGATGTAGAACATTTACTTGGCTAAAACAACAGCAATTTGTATTTGTGGATCCCAAATGCTAGCTGGGTTTTAGGTGACCAGCTGACTGGTCAACTGGTAGAAATGTTCAGCTTCAACTCATAGCTCATGCTGTGAGGTCCCTGGGCTCCAAGACACTATAGAATTCCATATCCTTTGTCCTTTCTAAAATAAAATAAAACCAGTGTTAATGCTTTTATTCCCACTGACCTATTCCTCTGCGTTTTAATAATGGGAACATGATACAAACAGAAACAGGATGGGTAGATAGGTGATTTGTTTTTCCTAATGGATTAGCTATAACCAGGAGTTAGAGATGGCAGATGTCCTGGAGTTTGACGCATTCCACCCTTGCCTCCTTCCCTGTGTTTTGGGAAAGGGTAAAAATTAAGATGTCAATTATAGCTCAGTGTAATTAAATGAATTATGTTTCTTTAAAACTTGAAAAATGCTGCTAATGTTCTTTGACATTTGCATGAGTAGGGTTTGTTTATAAATGTCTGGGTGACTGAAACAAAATTACCAGAAAAAATAGCCATTTATTTTAAGAATGAAATAGATGAAGAACATGCTTTTGTGTAAGGGGAGAAAATGTCACCAAAATAATGGGCATAGTAGAATAACAGACCATTCATAGATCAGTGATAAGGGTGTGTCATGCAAGGGATTATGGTTAATTCAGTTTGTATACCTGAACTTAAAAAACCCATCTACTTATTTATATTTAAGTGAACTGGTACTTTCCAAGTATTTGTGTTTAAAGACAAATAACTTCTCTTCATAAAATAGGTACTTCCTGACGTATATTTTTCAATATATTTGTGCTGTTTGATTCTGGAGGTTTAGCAGAAAAGCTATGACTTAATACTTCCAAAAACTCCAGTTTCTTTATATTAATCAAAATTTGACTATAAAAATTGTATACTATTGTGTAAAACAACTAATCTAATGCTATTTACAATAAAGCAATGCCCAATGTTGATTAAAATATATAATAATTTTTTAAAAACAAAAGTATTCCCTTCCTAGGTTATACTATGCTTTATAATAAATTTTCTTGGAATCATAGGCTCTTATACCTAGAATGAGGTAGAAATGGCCTTCTCTTATATGCTTTGCTCTGGCAATGTTAGAAAAGGATAAGACACCAGCTAGAAACCCTTAGAATACATTCTTTTAAGGTAGATACCCTTAAAAGAAATTGTGGTAACACTGGCAGTTACAAAGTCTGAAAAAAAATGTTAGGAATAATTTGCTGATTTCCTTCATAGCAAATATGACAGGGGGTGAGCTTGTTCATAATTGAAAACTTTCACTACCAGTTGCTTCAAGTTCGAATCACAGAAGTCAAAACAATGTATATTTTAAAATTGCTTCTGTACCCTAGTATAATATTTCAAATAGGAAAGAAGTCTATATACCAAGAAAGCTGGGCAAATGTAGGATGTAAAGATGTTGGAAATGAAGACTTTGGAGGCTCAAGAGAAGACAGAGGGAGTCAGGTAAGTCAGCAGTCCGTGGAAGAGGAAGGGCGTCACAAGTAGTGAATCTTTTTTTACCCCGTGCATATGTAAAGGACTCTCATTCCTTTCTACTTTATTGCTGCAGGGGAGGCAAGCCCCAAAGTGGGGCTTAGCCTGCAAAGGTTCTTGGCTTCGCCCAGGAAAGAATTCAGTGATGAGTCAGTGGTAGGGTAGAAAACAGCAGTTTTGTTAAAGCATCAGTGTTACAGCTTCTGTGGTGTTATAACTCAGTGACTGCTCCTGCAGTGCAGGACTACCACATAGGCAGAGAGTAGCAGATCTGGGCAGTTTTACAGTCATATTTATACTTATTTTTAACTACATATACATCAAAGGATGGTTTATGTAGAGTTTTCTAGGCAAAAGGCAGTAGCTTTTGAGTTGTTGGGTCATTGCCATGGAAAGGAGCGGTAATTCTGGGGTGTTGCCATGGCACACTGGTGGGCATGACTTATGGAAAGCTGCTTCTGCCCTGTCCCTGTTTTCGCTAGTCTGCTGTTTGGTCTGGTGTCCAAGTCTCGCCTCCCTACCTCATGGCAACCCAGAGGTTCTAGGGAGCCAATAGAAGGGTGTAGGGGTGTCCTGAGAACCCTGAAATTAATTAGACAATCTGCAGTTATCTAGTGTTCAATGTGCTTTGATATTTTCAAAGGCATCTCTGACCCATGAAAGGGGTCAGAAAACCTACCATGGTTAATTAAGCCTTTGTAAATGGACTCAATAAGAGAACAAAGGTAACATTCAGACTCAAATAACAGATCAAAAAAATTGTATTTTCCTAAAATGTGAAAGGCTTTTTTTGCTGTTATTGAGAAACTGTGATGGGTAAAATTAGCAAGCATGACAGCACTATAACCAATCTAACCAGAAGGCTCTAAACCCTTAAAAGATGTGATTGCTTAGAAGGCACATCTCTCCAGTCACTTCTTTCAACGTTGGTTTCTCCATTCTGTTGGTGGAATGGTTGCCAATATGTAATAAATATCTTCTGATAAATCATATGACTTGGAATTGTCTCATATCCAGGTTTTGTTATATAATAAACAGGTGGGATACCTTATACCTGAAAAAACCCCTTTGTTCAGAATTCATTGGCAGTCAATCCAGAAACTCTCTACATCTTGAGTTATGACTCTTTCACTGAAAGATAGTCACTGAGATTAAGTTAATAATCTTAATATGGGCTCTGATGATTTTCCAGTCATCTCCTCCCTCCAGGCCTGATTATATAAACCTCAGTTTTAGCAGATGAGGGCTTACCCTGGTTGTTAGTAATTCCCAAAGAAGGCATTTAGAAAAACCTGAACCTTTTCCTCCCTCCTAAGTATTAATCTTTGGTCTCTAAGCTGTTTTGGGGTCAAAATAGTAACTTCAGCCTATAGTGATTTAAATCTGTAATTTAACTTGCTATTTTTATCATAAATGCTGTTCCAGGATTTTGGAATTAATATCATCTCTAAACTCAGTGAAACCCATATTTTTCTTTTTTTCATCCACACCTCTCATGGTATCATTAATAACTAATTACATTGGAAATGCAAGAGACTATCAAGAGTGAATAGCAGAGAGCATTTCTGTACTATAAGGACTAGCTCTGTCTTACACAATGTGTCTTTCACTTCGAAATCCAAAAGGGGAAATTTGTGTCTCAGCACATTCTGATGTTCCAAAGATAAATAATAGCATGTGTTGAGCTTGGAAAGCTGCAGCTCTAGAGAATAAGCTAGGGCATAGAAATGAAGGTGAAAAAGATATAGACACCCCTGATAAATCTCAGTCGTGCTGTGGTGATTGTGCTTTCTGTATGTAAGGACTGGCTTAAAGATCAGGACGCTATGCAGGGACTGTAGGTTGACCCATCATGGATCTAACAGCTTTGAGATAAGTTTGACAAAGGCAGATGAAAATATGTTGGCCCAATTTACTCCCCTTTCTTCTCTATCAATACCCCTTATCAATAGTACAGTAGAAAGTCTGTAACTCAAATAATTTGTTTAAAATTTATATATTAATATTATAATCTTAATATTTGAAACTATAATATACAAGTCATTAAAATATCCTTACATTCTGAAACATGAAAGTAGAAAAAACGTTATGTTTCTGTTTAACATTTTCTGACTCTCTTTTCAGTCTCCTTTCCCCGAGGTGATCTCATCCATTCCATTTGCTTTAAATACCGTCTATATGCTGACTCCCTAGAGCTCACTCCTGAAACTATCTACCAATTATTTTGATATCTTTATGTGGATATATCACAGGTATCTCAGTTTAATAATGTCCAAAACTGGACTCTTGATTGCCAGAATAAATATTTCCTTCCTTATTGTTATTAAAAACCAATAAAGTGCTCCAGCAGCCAGTGAGTGAGAGTAGTTGGTGCTGTGCTTGCTACTAGCTTTACAATCCTCTTCATCTAATCAATCACCAAACTCCATTTAGGAATCTACTTCCTAAATATATTCCTCATCTGTTAATTTTTCCCCATCTTCACTGTCTCTGGTGTAGCTCAGGTTACTCTTAGCACTAACTCATATTAGCACATTAACCAGCGTCCTTATGTCCATTCTTGATGCTCTGAAATCCAAACTCCCCAGAGAAGCCTTGGGGATTGTTCCCCACCCTGCCCTCCCATAATGATTATTTTTAAGTACACATTTAATCAGGTTTCTAGTTACATTGAGAACCAAGTCAAAAATCATAATGTGACCTGTAAGGCTTTGCATGATTTACCACTGCAGTCTCAATTCCAGCTTCTTTCCCACTTCATCACTGCTGCAGTTCTCTGTACCTAAGGAGTGACAGATTTTGTGCCTCAGTGCCTTAACACAGGTTGTTTCTCTGTTTGTAACACTAGCCACGTCCAACCACAGGCACTGCCCATCCCCCACCCCAATCACCTGGCTAATTATATTCAAACTTCAGATATTAGCTTAAATACCACTTTTTTTTAAAAAAGGTTTTTCCATTGACTTTCCAGTCTGAACTAGATTCCTCTCAAAAGCACCTCCTACCCTACTTGCACAAGGTCTGTAATTAATTGAGGGCTAGGCACCTGTTCCATATTTCCATATTTATCTTTTCCTTTAGTTTGGAAGCCAGATCAGGCCAAGTGCAATAATTGCTCTGCTTGGGGCTATATCCCTGTATAAATATTTATTGAATGAATAAATGAAGGTCTCCATATAGATAACTATTTGGGTAATTGTATATGTTCATTCACATGCTTGAGCTGGCTTCTCCAGACAGAGTATATATGAAAAGGATCTTACGTAGGGAAAAGGATTTAGGACTTTAGGACTGACGTGGTCAAAGTATATGGTTTTGGATGAAGGTACCTGCTTTGAAAGACAAAATTTGGTATTTACTCAAATTTAACACATCGTATGCTGGTTTATCTATGGAGTTGGTGATAACATACAAGATTCCTACAAGACTGATTTTACTATTTCTTTTTCTTTTTAAACAAAATTCATTGTCTATTATTTGCCAGGCGCTATGCATGGTGCCAAATATATAGCAATTAAATACATTGTCACTGCTTGCAGAGAACACTCAGTGGGGACATAAATAAAAAGACCACAAATAATAATAGAATATGATAAGTATATTTGAGCTTCGTACAGGCTACTGTGGAAACAGGTTTGGGGGAAAGTAATTTGGGCTGAGTCTCCCAGAAGAAAGCACACTTAAAGTGAGTCTCAAAATTATGTAGAACGGCAGAAAAAGGAAATTGTCTTAATTTTTGGCTGAGATCTACTTTTTCTTTCTGTGACAATAATAAAGTGGCAGACTTAAGCTCTGACATATTATCAATTATATTAAGTATCAGTAGTCCAGATACAGCACTTAAATTACTGATTGGAAGACTGGACAAAAACCAACCAAAAGAAGCATAACCCAACAACACATTGTCTGAAGGAAACTACTTCAGATATAATGATATACTTAGGTTGAAAGTAAAAGGATGGAAAAAGATATGCCATGTGTACTAAGCCATTCTTGCCCTGCTGTAAATACCGGAGACTGGGTAATTTTTAAGACAGGAGGTTTAATTGGCATATGGTTCTATAGGCTGTACAGGAAGCATAGCAGCATCTGCTTCTGGGGAGGCCTCAGGGAGCTTCCAATCATGGTAGAAGGCAAAGAGGGAGCAGGCCCCATCACATAGAGGAAGCAGGAGCAAGAGAGGGAGAGTGAGAGGTAGGTGCCACACTTTTAAATGACCAGATCTTACAAGTACTGACTATGACAAGAATAGCACCAAGGGGAAGGTGCTACACCATTCATGAGAAATCTGCCACCGTGATCCAGTCATCTCCACCAGGCCCCATCTCCAACACTGAGGATTACATTTCAACATGAGATTTGGGTGGGGACATACATCCATACTTCATCAAGTAGTCTCTAGAATTTTACATTTTATTTCCTGTTTTTAGGGCTTATCATTCCCTATTAGAGAAGGAAAATAAATATAGCTTCTTCTATAGTACCCACATTTCTTGAAGAAACCAGGCTGGTAATGCATCTTCCTTTCTTAAGGAAACTGAATTCAGAATTCAAACGTAAGCTCTATTTCTATCAATTTATTGGGATCTACTATGAGCTAGCAATTGGTATTTTTCGTTTACATTGTTATATAATAGAAATACTTTCCCCTGCCACAAAAGCAGTGGGAGTGTCACCATCTTGGCCAGCTTGTGGTTTTCTGAACATGTCAATCCTCAACATGAATACAACACAGACCAGTTGTGTGATAATGTCTCCTATAACCTCTCTTTCCCACCTGCGCCAGCCTGCTGGCCATTTTCCCCAATCTATCATGAAAAGACTTCTCTTCTTTCCTTTTCAGTGACCTCAAATTTCATTTCCACACCCTACCACAAGGCAGTGAGTGATTTAAAATATGTTAATTATTGTGGTTGCAACATCTGAATTGAGACTTTTAAAAAATATAATTGCACACAGCAGTTGCCTGGGCTTCTGTTAAATTGGAAAGTTCATGAAAAGTAATAAATATCAAGAATTTTATATATTCATGAAATTTTCTTTTTTTCAGGTTAGCCTAGAGATGTACTCATAGCAAGAGGCTGCTTAACTGGAATACTGAATCAGAAGAAAGGGCATCACACTTACTTAAAGCTATATGCATTGATGTATTTTTGTAGATACAGTTGAAGTTTGTTCTTATCACATAAAGTACCTTGTCATGCAGTTTCTGCATTTTTAAAAATCCCTGAAATCCTGTAACTATTCCAGGCTAGGGGAACTGAGACACTGAAACAGGTGGCTTAACAGGAGAAGCATATGGGCTGACTATGGCTGTTCTCCCTTGGGCTCTAGCCCAGTGTTCTTAGGGTACTTGTGTGGCATGCTGTGTTTTTGGGCTTTTAGAGACTAGGCGAGAGATTATACCACTTACACCACCATTCAGAGTGTGAATTGTACTTATATGGAAGAGGTCTGTTTAACGGAAGGCACTGTCTTAACCCAACAGATTTGCTGCTTCTTCCTCTTTAGACCTTATTTATTTCCCTACTCACCCAACTTGGGGGGCATGGAATCTTCATTGATTCTGTCTTCTCCCTCTTTTTCAAGTGTCCAATGACAGTGTTTTTAGTGTCTGTTCCTGCTGTTTGATTTTTATGGCCACTCTCCCTGTCTAGGCCCCAGCACCATCTGTTTGGATGATTACAGTAATTTGTTAGGGCTCCCCATTTTTTTCTTCCTTCTAACTCAAACCATACCCTTGCTACATGCTTCTTGCTGAAATGTTTTCCCTAAATTTTCATTTTTTTTTTTGTCATTAAAATTTGAAGTTTCTGTGAGGCTTCTATCTACCTCCAATTGTTTATCATGAACACTTTGAAATATACTGAAAAATTGAAATTGGGTAATGAATACCATATGCTGTCTACCAAGATACAATGGTTGTTAAAATTTCATCATATTTGTTTTATCTCTATTACTGTCTTTCTACACACACACACACACACACACACACACACAAAATATTGCAGAACAAATTGAAGCTTATTTATATATACACCCTGAGTTTTCATCTCTAAAAGCTTCAGCATACCATTCTTAAGATCTGGATAATTTTCAGTGTACAAGTCATATTTATTTTTTGAAATGGTAATGGTAAAACAATTATTAAAAACTTTTAAATAAGCAATGTAAAAATGAGAAGAAAGTATAGAACTTCAAGTAATAAATGAATACATGAATCCTATAGATGGGTCTGGGGCAAAAAGAAGGTTTACTTTGGCCTATTTTATTTGTGCAAATAGCATACTTTATTAATATTATATGTGCTCCAGATTGTGGTAAGTCCAAGTGTTGTATGAAGGTAATAATTTAGCTACATACTCTTTTCTAGGCTTTCAATTAATTTTGTTCTTTGGTCATTTCCTACCAATCTGGGATCATTTCCCGTTGGTCAACTCTGCTCTTTGGCTGTAACTTTTATGGTGAATGTATATAGCATTGGCTGTCTGGTACTTCTTCCCAACTTTATTCTGATTATACCACCATCATCCTGCCACATTTGATGATGGAAATAGTAAGATGTAAAAACTAGGAGTTGTCATCTGCCATAGTCCTCACCCTGCAGAGAAAACCAGCCAGCCTGTTAATGGAAAGGATGAAGCCAGTACACAGGAATGGAGTTCCTGGTTCCAGTCATTCCCAAGATCTGGATGGATAATTAACTTCCCCTAGTCTGCTTATATAACCCTTCTTTGTATTCCATGACTTGATAAAAAAAAAATGTTTTTTTTTAGACTCAGCAAATTCTGGTTGGATTTCCATAACTTTAAACCAAAAGTCTTACTGGCTCTATATGTTATTTCTTACACTAAGCCCTAACTGCAAGCAAATTTTAAGTTTGTTGACACTTTTAAGTGTCAAACAAAGTTTAAGTTCCACTGCCCTACCTCTTCTATATTCCAAACTCCAGCAGAAACCAATTTAGCTGTGCTTTCTCCATGAGACTTTTCTGGCCCATGATTATCTTTATCTAACTGTATCACTTATAATCTCTATTTGGTAAGTCAATATTTGATAATACGGCATTTTAAATTAGTTTCTAATTGTTTCTGGTGTGTTTATCTTATCTTTCTCTTGAGCTTCTGAATTCCTTTAGGGCATAGGTACTTTATTCACCCATTTTATGTCCCAGAATGCCTTCTGCTTAGTAAGTAGTCAATAAAAGCATGTTGGTTAATAATATGTTATAGATATATATATTAAGGGAAGTACTGAAGGAATTAAGTATCTCTTGTTATTTATGTATTTACTCCCAAAATGTTTGGGATAATTTAAACAATATTTACTTGACATGTTATTATCTTCCTTATTTTGCTAATTTTCCTATAGTTTTCTCATGTTTAATTATCTAAGTGCACTGTTGTGAGACATGATCTCTCATTCTACCTTTTTCTTTGTACCCAGAGTATGTCCCAATATATGTTTAAATGGGACTAATTGATAGCTATCTGTCTCCTTTTTAGAGACGCTCCACAGGCTCTCTTTGTTCTTCTGCTGTATCCTCATGCCTCTCATAGTGCCAGACACATAATAGGTATTCCAACATTCTTTTTCATTAAAAAAATGTTTAAGCTGTATGAGTTGGAGGTAAATGCTGATGGTATTAAAATGAATGGGAAGATGATGACTTGAGTAATAGTGTAAGATGCTTTGAGTTGAAGAACTGTCAGTCAATCATGATATTAATATACTGTAGTACAATTCTTAAATCTGGAGCACTTTTTAGAGTCTCTTTCTTTGCCTGTTCTGTATTTTGTTTCTTTCCATTTCTGCTTTTATTTTAGTCTCTAATTAGCACTGAGTTTTGTCACTTTTTGGTCTGTGATGATAACCTTATGCCTTCTCACTCCTGCTCACATCCTTTTTCTCACCTTCGTTTATTCATTCACTTCACAGCACTAATTTAAATGTCCTTGGATTCTGTCTTCTCAACATGAACCTTTTTTTCCTCTCCTCAAAATACTGCTCAAGGGGCTCTGGCTTACAAAAACACATTTCTAAATCTATATTGTAAGCAAGTATATTTAATTAATCAGTTTTCAATAATTATCAAATAAAAGTTCTATTTTCCGCAAAAAAAAAAAAAAAAAAGCATAACACACGAGGGCGATCAATAAACTGCTTTTTGGCACTTTAAAAAACTCGGTGACCAGCTAAACATCCATTCATGGTTGTGTTGTTGGACAAAAAAGACCTTGGTGACTTTGAGACTTGAAGGAAGGCCTGTGTTACTGCCCTGGAGAGTGAGAAGTGAAAGGGTGGTGGGCTGAAGGGTTGTTAAGGGAGGCAGGACTCTGATCAGGGTTCTCTGCTGGTTATATGAACCAGCAGGACTGCCATTCACATAACCAGCAGGACTCATTCTAAGGCTGCATGGTTTGGTGGCTAGAGCATGGGTTTTAGTGTGATGGTAACTGTAGTTTGAAATGTATTCTTCCCCTTCTTGGGAGTGATCTTGAGCAAACTTGATAAACTTCCTCTGGGATAGAATTACACGCTGCAGAATTACTATTAAGTATTAGAGATAATATGTGTAAGTATTAGAGATAATATGTGTAAAATACCTGATTCAACAGATACTTAATAAGTATTAGAGATTACTTTTAGTAAATTAAATCAGAAGTACAAATCTTTTATTGATTTATATGCTATCAGTAAGGGTTGACTAGGCAGGGAGAAAAGGTATATACCCATCTTATAACTTTCTAGTAAATGAGGCCAGATTTGTTTTTAATGAAAACAAATTTTACTTCCTCTATAACAAATTGTACTTCCTGTAAATTCAATTTAAAAAGGGGGCATATGTTTGTGTAGTAAAAAAATATTAAAGCGTATTGTGGAATAAAATTACTATTTTTCTTTTAAAATAACCTAGAAACAATATTGTCTTTGGAACATTATCTAAAACAAGAAAGCAAGAAAAATGTATTTGAAAGCCAAAAATCAGTGAAGTATTCATCCCAGCTTTGACTTTTCACTATTGTATTGATGCCTTTTGTTTTGAATTCAAACAGTAGTTTTTATTCTTCTGTCCAGAAAATCTTAACATGAGCTAGAATATTCCCAGCATACTAATAAGCCAACAAATACCGGCTGTAGTCCTCTGGAAAACTTTTTGTTGAAAAGATAATGTTCTTCTTTATGGGAAAAACAAGAATGTTTTACAGCTCTTTTTCCTTTGCAAGTCTTGGCATTGTGACGTTGTGGTGGATACTATTATTTGTCCATTAAAATGGTGTGACTTTGAACAGTCTTTTTAGAATTCTGCTGTGGAGCAGATGAAATCTTTTTTTTTTTAAATACTTACCTCAAAGGAGTAGTAAATTATGTTTCTCTCTAGTATTGCAGTTATCACTCCACAACAGAGAAAGGCATTAACATCAGAATGGAGGCAGCTGATTGATTAATATATTGATTAGATCTAGAAGAATGTGTTCTGTGAAATTTGAGGCTGGTTGAGTTCTCAAATTGGTAGGGTATTTGCATCTAAATAGTTAAAAAAATTTAATGTTAACAATATTCACAAGTAAAACAAGATTTTATGTGATTTTTGTTAAAAGATGAGATGAAAGAAACTACACATTAAGAGAAAAGTATCTGGAAATTATTTAGTATCTGGAAATTATTTACTATTTATTCTGTGCCTACAAGTAGGAAGCAGAAGAAAGTCATGAATTATAAAGGCCAAGCAGGATCCGTCAGTTTACCAAAAATTCATAATTATTATATAAATTGTGTACAAATTAAAGTAATACATCAAATGAAAGTTTAGAATTGGTGGGACAAAAAAGAATCAGAGTGTTATTTAGGAATTATTTTTAGTTCACTTTGGTTGTAACTGAAAATAAAGGATTCAGTCACATTAAAATGATCTTCTTTGCTCTGTGCTGTGAGAGCCCTGCTAATGGCAGGAAAGCATCATCCCTGTACTTGTGTTGGGTTCACAGTAATCACTTCCTGAATAGTTAGGTTGATGGATAAACGTTTGCTTCTTGATCAGTTAGGTGGAAATGATTGACAAGTGTGGCAAAGGCTAATAAGGCAGCTGTGTCTAGATAGCGGCTAAATAAAAGGTTTGAAGATTGCTCAGTTCTTAACCTAAAGCAGTTTATGTTATTCCTTCAGGCTTTATCAGAAGAGCAAGAATTAGAAAAATTCATTTCAGAGATGGTAATTCCTTAAAGTCTGTAATATCCAATAATTTTAAAGATATGATATGCCAAACTGCAAAATGGAAAATTATTCAATAGTCAAATAGAAAGATGGGCATAGAGTACAAATCTCACATTCAGTATAACAAGGACAGGTAAACATTTATTATGCGCAGAATCTTTGAAGGAACTGAGGGTGTGTGTGTGTGTGCTGGGGGCGGGGGTTGTTTTGTTTGTTTGTTTTCTGAGACTGGGTTTTGCTCTGTCACCCAGGCTGAAGTGTAAGTGGCACAATCACAGCTCACTGAAGCCTCAACCTCCTGCACTCAAGCCCTCCTCCTACCTCAGCCTCCTGAGTAGCTGGGACTACAGGCACATGCCGCCATGCCTGGCTAATTTTTTAATTTTTTATAGAGACAGGGACTCACCATGTTGCCCAGGCTGGTCTTGAACTCCTGAGCTCAAGCAATCCTCAGGCCTCACTGTCCCAGAATGATAGGATTACAAGCATGACCCACCACACCTGGCCCGGACTGAGCTTTTTGGTTTCAAGGTACTGTTTACAAAGGCAGAGAGGACATAAACACAAAAATATAAGGCAGGATTTCATAATATGCTCTGTTAATATTTAAAAGTGCTGTGGGAACTCAGGTAACAAGAGACAAATTTCAATTATAAAGGAACTGATTTCCCAACAATTTACTGTGTAATCACCTGCTTTTTGATAATAACCATATTTTGATCACCTACATAAAAGAGGGTGGTTGGAAAGTATAGAAATTTTCTTTGCTATTTGTCTCTAGTTAGAAGTGTAGCTAATAAAATTTAAGCAGGAAATAGGAACAAAGATTTCAGTTTGTATTTTTATATTTATTCACATATTCACCATAGTAATGAAATCTTCCACTTCTATTTTGTTTTTATTAAATTTTTAAATCTTTAAGATTTCAAACATAGAAGCAAAGTTTATATGTGATGGATACCCATGTGCTCACCACTGAGATTAATAAAATATTAGCTTTTTGTTCTCTTTGCTTCACATTTGTCTCTCCTTCCTGTTAAAATCTGAATTTAAGTTTAAATTATTTTTTAGAGACAGTCTTGATCTGTTTGTCAGGCTGGAGGGCTCATTGCAGCCCCAAACTCCTGGGCTCAAGGTATCCTCCTTACCTCAGTGTCCCTAGTACCTGGGACTATAGGTGTGGCACCACCACGCCCAGCCAATTTTTAATTTTTTTTTTTTTGTAGAGATAGGGTCTCACTATATTGCCCAGGCTGGTCTTGAACTCCAGGTTTTAAGGGATCATCCTGCCTCAGCCTCCGAAAGCATTGGGATTATAGGCATAAGCCACCTTGCCTGGCCTGTCTCTCTTTTAAGAAATAAAAATCAAAGATAGAATCAAGCCTTCATTTTCATCCCTTTTCCTTCCTTACCCAGAATTAATCACTGTCTTAAATTGGTGTCAATCATTTTTTGTTTAAAAAACTGTAATAGATGTGTACACATATTATACATATCCTTTTGCAGTTTTTTTCACTTAACATCATGTTTGAAAGACTTACCTCATTGATATATTTACATCTCATTAACTTACTATAATTACTGTAAAATACTCCATTGTGTAAATAAACCACACTGATGGACAGGTAGGCTTTATTTTTTGGTTTGGTAGTATGCAGGGTGCAATGATCTGTTTAGTAGGTATCTCCTTTTAGAGGTATATAACAATTTATATAGGGTTCATACAAAGAAATGGAATTGCTGAATTATGTGGTATGTACATTTACAACATTTCTAGGTCTGTGTAAGTTCCCTTCAAAAGTTGTCACAGTTTGCATTTTCCTGGTTAAGAACACAGTATTTTTCATGTTTTTCCTCTTCTATTTTTCTGGGAGTTGTTCTTTTGTTGTACTTACTCTAGTAATACGTCAGGGCCAGTTGCTGTTCTAAGCACATTGAGAATATTATTTTATGCAATCCTCTGATAATCCTGTGAGGTATATCTGTTAGTCAGGTGCTGTCATTGCACTCATTTCAAAGATGAAATTCAGGCAGACAGGTAGTGTCACTTGCCACAGTGACATGGGTAGTGAGAGATGGAGCTGAGTTAGAACCCTGGCTGTTTGGCTCTTAAAATAAACTGTACAGTGTCTCTGGAAAAAGGGCCCATCCTTACTCATGAAGTCAGAGCACATTTTTGAAAACAACAGTGGTATTTAAAATAATTACTCTTATAAAAAATGTAAACAAGGGAGCATGAGTAAAAATAAAAATAAATATTTAAAGCCTAAGTTTATGGGAATCTCTGAGACTAAGAAATTGCATGCAGAATTTTGGTGTATTTATGAGTGCATGCTTTTATTTGCCAGGGGTTGGGGGGGCAGTTGGGATGGGAGTAAGGAGAGATCCATACATAAATAAGGTTCTAAAAGGGATTACATAATTACTATTCTGGTATTAAGAGGAGAGATCTTTTACATGGAGTCACATTGTTGAATCACCAAGATGGGCTGACTTTAAAAGTTCATTTATGTTTCTTTCCAGGAGGACGGTAGATGAGCCTGCTGTAATGGATGCTTCTACTCAGATGCCCCTCCCATTTCTCTGTCTCCTCTGCTCTTGCATTCCATGCCCTAGTCAGGCTTTCCTGACTGCAGTTCCTGCCAGCTGCTATCTTAAGCCGCAGTAATTTTTTTCTCTCTCTGTCTGGAAGTCTCTTTTGTCTGGATAACTTCTGCTTGCTAAGGTGAGCAGAGACTTTCTGGTGTCACCTTTCACTTCTATCAGGAATCTTTCTGGAATTTCCCAGTCTGGGCTTGCTGTGTGTTTCCAAAGCACATGACTTATTAACGCAAGCTCTCTTCACGCTCAGTTGTAATGACCAATGGATTTGTCTGCAGCCTCCTGCTAAATTGTCCGGTCCTATGGAGTATCGTCTATTGCTACTTTGCTCGGTTTGGCTGACGGTCAGCACCTGTCACCTTGGTTGACAATTATTAGATTCTCAATAAATGTTACCATAAATAAATGAATATTATTTCTGTTCATCTAGTTATTGAGACTCAAGATTTTAGTATCATTTAAAATTTCCCCAGTCTCAATATTGTGTTACTTGCCAGATTCAAAATGTGTTTGCTTCGGATCCTCCTTTGTCACTGCCTCTGCTCTTTGATTTTCTTTTCTTGCTCCTAAACTATTTCAGTAGCTATACCCAGTTCTGACTATCTAAGGCTGTTTTACAAATTGCTCCCAGAGATGCCTTTCTATTCCAAAAAGGTCTTGTTGCACACAGCTCAACCTTCCTTACATCAGCAGTGGAATGAAATCGAGTCATCTCCATTGTTCCCAGGCTTGTCATTCCCTTAACATGGCATTTATTGTTTTCAAAATTTTGTGCCTTTTCTCATGTTATTCCTTCTTCCTAATGTGCCTTTGACTCAACTCTAGGTTTTTAAATCTATCTACTCTTTCAAATTCAGTCTCAATTATTTCTACTTGAAAATATCTCATATTCCCTCATTTAGAATTCATATTTCCCTTTTCTCTATCCCTATAATACTTTGTTCATATCCTTTTGTATGCCTTTTCCCATTAGATTTTGAATTAATTCAGGCTTGAAATTGGGTAATATTAAATATACTTACATACACATCTAACATAGCTAGTTTCTAACACAAAGGAGGTATTAAATAAATAGAAGCTGTTAGGCCATATACTCGCACTGGACCTGACATTTTACTTAATGCCTGGTCAGTGTTCAGGTTTACTTAGGCAAATTTAATTGATATCTTAATTTTTAAAAAACACTGAGATGCTGCCTATGGGCTTTTCTTTTGTATGAAATGTGTACTGCACATGTGTTTTATCATATTTGCTTTTTCTTTTAAGATATTTCAATTTAATATTTTTCTTATTTTGCATAGGATTTCCAGGCCTTCCTGGCAATATAGTAGCTATCTAATAGTGCTGCAGACTGCATCGCATTCATGCTGTGCTATGCTTTAGGCCCTCAATGTTCTCATAGCACCTGAATTTCTATTTACTGGTCAGCATTCCTTTCAGATGTTAAATTACAGAGAAAACACTACAATTTACTAAGGTGTCAGAGAAACATTGGAGAAAATACTCCAACTAATTCTGTTGAAATCTAACCACTTTCCTCACTCTCCCAGCATGGTGTGTCCAATCTGCTTAAATGAAATGCCGACAGTAGGTTCAAACCCTTTCTAAGGACATGCTGAAGCATGTGTCTTGCAGTTTCTTTTCCATTTTTTTCTTCATTGATCTAAACATACTTTGCACATTGATAGAACAAGGAGAGCAAGCCTTCTGTAAAAGGGAAAAATGGATATTTCATTAAGTTTTCCCCACTTAATTTAACTGTAAATAAGTTACGTGAGTTCACCAATGGAATCCCAAAACAACAAAACAGCGTCTGTTGAACTTTTGTTGCTCTCTGTCAGGCTATTATTTGTGTGATTAATTTTCTTTATAAGAAGCTCTCTTAACCTATCAAGAGATTGTTGTGAGAAAAAACAAAACAACAGTCTTGGAAATGAAAGGTAAGTTAAAAGAAAATATAATGATTTCAAAGCATACTCAACATTCTTTTTCCTGTTAACTCTCTAGGGAGACAGGAGCGGTCACATTGATTTGTCGAGCACAGTAAAATAAAGTAGGAATACTCTCCAGCTTACAGTATAAATTGGTATCACATTCTGGAAAGCATTTTAGCAATGCGTATCAGGAAGCTATGAACAGTTCACAGCTTTGACCTATTATCTCTCCTCCCCAGGAAACAATTGAAAATTCAGACAAAAGTATATGAAAATAGATTTTGATTAAAGCATTGTTTGCAAATGTGAAAAATTAGGACTAAACATACACTAATAGGAAAACAGTTAAATAATCCATAGAATTTTCTTAAATAAGAAACAAGATAATTTTAGAATTTTTTTAATACCATGGTTGCATGTTTACAATATAATCTTAACTGAAAAACACAACATATCATATTCTTTTTTTTTTTTTTTTTTTTTTTGAGACGGTCTCGCTGTAGCCCAGGCTAGAGTGCAGTGATGCAATCTCGGCTCACTGCAACCTCTGCCTCTCGGGTTCAAACGATTCTTCTGCCTCAGCCTCCCTAGTACCTGAGATTACAGGTACCCGCCACTATGTCTGGCTAATTTTTACATTTTTAGTAGAGACTGGGTTTCCATGTGTTAGGCTGCTCTTGAATTCCTGCTTCCCAAAGTGCCAGGATTACGGGCATGAGCCACTGCGCCTGGCCATAATATTCTTTATTGGTTAATTTTCTTTTTCCCTTCCTACTTAATACATGCTCACTGTAGTTGTCATGTCATATATTTTGGAAAGTCACATAGTATCCCCTCCCCACAATGGCTCCTACTGACATAGTCCATATTAACAATTTTTTGAGTCTCTAATAACTTACCATGCTCATACAAATGTAGTTACAAGTAATCACAGGGACACAATATGATCTGAATTTCGTAGGTCTATTTTTTTTCAGTATGCTTTTAAAAGTACTGGATGGAAATCAAGTTACCTCTGAAAATGGGATTAGGAAATCTTTATTTTTCTGTACAGTTTTTTGTATTTTCCAAATTTTCTATGGAGATCATGTGAAAAAGAAAAACTCTAATGGAACATATTAAATGTACCCAAACACTGAGTTAACCAGATATTTCCAATATGGGAAGGATGCAGAAATAAAGGAGCAGAAAATGGCAGATAACAGTAATTTGTTTATAAAAGATAATAACTATCTGCAGATCTGGTAGCTACCAAAGGTCAGCTTTCATTATTGTCAGTCTCCTATATCTCTGATTCTCTGGGGTGCTTCAGGGGTAAGCTGTGGAATATCAATGATATTGAAGATAAGCAATTTCAATTATTATTGTTATAGTAAGAGAAACAGAACAATTAAATATGAACCGGAGAAGATGGCTTTAAATCATATCGCTATCCCTTCAGGATATTACCTATTGATCATTTTAGGTCAATGTTTGTCAATCTTGGCTGTGCACTAGAATCATCTGGAACCTTTTTAAAATATGCTTCTATGGATGCCATCTGCAGCGATTTTGACTTAATTAGTACTGGGGTGAGTCCTGGGAAGGTAGCAAAAGTTGAGTTTCCTAAGTGAGTCTAATATATAGCCAGGGTGAGAATTGCTGTTCTAGGCCAAGAGCGTTAAGCGTTCTAGAGAAGGTTAACAATAGTAACACATTATGAAAATTGATAATCTTGAGGTTTTATAAGATTTTCATTTACTATTTCATCATTTACTCAAGCAATCAGTCATTTATTCAGAAAATAAATGTGTATTTAGAATACTAAATTTTTTTCAGACATGTTTTCTAGAATATTCTAAGACAATACAGTAAACAATCACCTTTTAGGTGTACACTAAGAGTTCATAAATGATTTATTGCTTAACATTGTTAACTAGAATAATTCAATTGTACAATTCTCTAAACTCTCACTTTACCTGTAATTTTCTTGATACTGTCACTCTCTCCAACTGACTTCTATACATATTAAAGGCAGCTAATTTATTTGTGTCTCTCTCAGTGCCTAGTACAGATCTTGCATAAAGTAGGTGCTTAATAAAAGTATGTAGCATTAAGATTGCACAAAAAAAGTCTCCAAAACTTTCTTTTTTTTTTTAATGCACTTCAGGTTCTGGGGTACATGGGCAGGTCATGCAGGATTGTTGCATAGGTACATACATGGCAATGTGGTTTGCTGCTTCTATCCCCATCACCTATATCTGGCATTTCTCCCCATATTATCCCTCACCAAATCCTTACCCCCTGCTGGCCCACACCTAGTCCCCCCTTCACAGACCCCAGTGTGTGATGCTCCCCTCCCTGTGTCCATGTGTTCTTATTGTTCAACACCTGCCTATGAGTGAGAACATGCAGTGTTTGATTTTCTGTTCTTGTGTCAGTTTGCTGAGAATGATGGTTTCCAGATTCATCCATGTCCCTACAAAGGATACAAACTCATCGTTTTTTATAGCTGCATGGTATTCCATGGTGTATATGTGCCACATTTTCCTTGTCCAGCCTATCATCGATGGGCATTTGGGTTGGTTCCAGGTCTTTGCTGTTGTAAATAGTGCTGCAATGAACATACGTGTGTATATGTCTTTATAATAGAACGATTTATAATCCTTTGGATATATACCCAGTAATGGGATTGCTGGGTCAAATGGAATTTCTCTTTCTGGGTCCTTGAGGAATCACCACACTGTCTTCTACAATATTTGAACTAATTTACACTCCCACCAATAGTGTAAAGTGTTCCTATTTCTCTACATCCTGTCCAGCATCTGTTGTCTCCTGATTTTTTAATGATTGCCATTCTAACTGGCATGAGATGGTATCTCTATGTGGTTTTGATTTACAATTCTCTAATGACCAGTGATGATGAGCATTTTTTCGTATGTTTATTGGCCTCGTATATGTCTTCTTTTGAAAAGTGTCTGTTCATATCCTCCACCCACTTTTGAATGAGTTTGTTTTTTTCTTGTAAATCTGTTTTAGTTCTTTGTAGATTCTGGATATTAGCCTTTTGCCAGATGGGTAGATTGCAAAAATGTTCTCCCTTTCTGTTGGTTGCTGGTTCACACTAATGATTGTTTCTTTTGCTGTGCAGAAGCTCTGGAGTTTAATTAGATCCCATTTGTCTATTTTGGTTTTTATTGCCAATGCTTTTGGTGTTTTAGTCATGAAGTCCTTGCCTATGCCTATGTCCTGAATGGTTTTATCTAGATTTTCTTCTAGGGTTTTTATGGTGTTAGGCCTTATGTTTAAGTCTTTAATCCATCTGGAGTTAATTTTAGTGTAAGGTGTCAGGAAGGGATCCAGTTTCTGCTTTCTGCATATGGCTGTCCAGTTTTCCCAACACCATTTATTAAACAGGGAATCATTTCCCCATTGCTTGTTTTCGTGAGGTTTGTCAAAGATCAGATGGTTGTAAATGTGTGGCATTGCCTCCGAGGCCTCTATTCTGTTCCCTTGGTCTGTATCTCTGTTTTGGTACCAGTACCATGCTGTTTTGATTACTGTAGCCTTGTAGTATAGTTTGAAGTCAGGTAGCACGATACCTCCAGCTTTGTTCTTTTTGCTTAGAATTGACTTGGCTATGCAGGCTCTCTTTTGGTTCCATATGAAGTTTAAGGTTTTTTTTTTTTCCAGTTCTATAAAGAGGGTCATAGGTAGCTTGATGGGGATAGTGTTGAATCTGTAAATTATTTTGGGCAGTATGGCCATTTTCACAATATTGATTCTTCCTAACCATAAGCATGGAATGTTTTTCCATCTGTTTATGTCCTCTCTTATTTCATTGAGCAGTGGTTTGTAGTTGTCCTTGAAGAGGTCCTTTACATCCTTTGTTAGTTGTATTCCTAGGTATTTTATTCCCTTTGTAGCAATTGTGAACGGCAGTTCGTTCTTGATTTGGCTCTCTTTAAGTCTGTTATTGGTGTATAGGAATGCTTGTGATTTATACACATTGATTTTGTATCCTGAGACTTTTCTGAAGTTGTTTATCAATTTCAGGAGATTGCGGGCTGAGACGATGAGGTCTTCTAAATATACAATCATGTCGTCTGCAAATACAGACAATTTGACTTCCTCCTTTCCTAATTGAATACCCTTTATTTCTTTTTCTTGCCCGATTGCTCTGGCTAGAACTTCCAATATTATATTGAATAGGAGTGGTGAGAGAGGGCATCCTTGTCTAGTGCCAGATTTCAAAGGGAATGCTTCCAGTTTTTGCCCATTCAGTATGATATTGGCTGTGGGTTCGTCGTAAATAGCTTTTATTATTTTGAGATAGGGTCTATTGATACCTAGTTTATTGAGAGTTTTTAGCACAAAGTGCTGTTGAATTTTG
Source organism: Cacajao melanocephalus (assembly GCA_963573385.1). Lineage (NCBI taxonomy): Eukaryota > Metazoa > Chordata > Mammalia > Primates > Pitheciidae > Cacajao > Cacajao melanocephalus. The sequence goes on from CAUYLG010041659.1 coordinate 37,250, forward strand.
TCAAAGGCCTTTGCTGCATCTATTGAGATAATCATGTGGTTTTTGTCTTTGGTTCTGTTTATGTGGTGGATTACGTTTATAGACTTGTGTATGTTGAACCAGCCTTGCATCTCCGGGATGAAGCCTACTTGATCGTGATGGATAAGGTTTTTGATGTGCTGTTGAAATTGGATTGCTAGTATTTTATTGAAGATTTTTGCAATAATATTCATCATGGATATTGGCCTGAAGTTTTCTTTTCTTGTTGAGTCTCTGCTGGGTTTTGGTATCAGGATGATGTTGGTCTTACAAAATGATTTGGGAAGGATTCCATCTTTTTGGATTGTTTAGAATAGTTTCAGAAGGAATGGTACCAGCTCCTCTTTGAATGTCTGGTAGAATTCAGCTGTGAACCCATCTGGATCTGGACTTCTTTTGGTTGGTAGGCTATTAATTGCTGCCTCAAGTTCAGCCCTTGTTATTGGTCTATTCAGGGGTTTGACATCTTCCTGGTTTAGGCTTGGGAGGGTGCAAGTATCCAGGTATTCATTTCTTCAAGGTTTACTGGTTTATGTGCATAGAGTTGTTTGTAGTAATCTCTGATTGTAGTTTGTATTTATGTGGAATCTGTGGTGATATCCCCTTTGTCATTTTTTATTGCATCTATTTGATTCTTCTCTCTTTTCATTTTTATTAATCTGGCTACTGGTCTGTTTGTTTTGTTGATCTTTTCAAAAAACCAGCTCCTGGATTTATTAATTTTTTTGAAGGGTGTTTTGTATCTCTGTCTCCTTCAGATCTGCTCTGATCTTAGTTACTTCTTATCTTCTGCTAGCTTTTGAGTTTCTTTGATCTTGCTCCTCTAGCTCTGTCGATTTTGATGATAGGGTGTCGATTTTAGATCTTTCCTTGCTTTTCATGTGGGCATTTATTGATATAAATTTTCCTCTAGACATTGCTTTAAATGTTTCCCAGAGATTCTGGTACATTGTTTCTTCATTCTCAATGGTTTTGAAGAACATCTTTATTTCTGCCTTCATTTCACTGTTTATCCAGTCAACATTCAAGAGCCAATTGTTCAGTGTCCATGATATGCAGTTCTGAGTTAGTTTCTTCATCCTGAGTTCTAATTTGATTGCACTGTGGTCTGAGAGACTGTTATGATTTCTGTACTTTTGCATTTGCTGAGGAGTGATTTACTTCCAATTATGTGGTCAGTTTTAGAGTAGGTGTGATGTGGTGCTGAGAAGAATGTATATTCTGTAGATTTGGGGTGGAGAGTTCCGTAAATGTTTATTAGGTTTGCTTGGTCCAGATCTGAGTTCAAGTCCTGGATATCCTTGTTAATTTTCTGTCTCATTGATCTGTCTAATGTTGACAGTGGAGTGTTAAAGTCTCCCACTATTATTGTGTGGGAGTCTAAGTCTCTTTGTAGGTTGTTAAGAACTTGCTTTATGTATCTGGGTGCTCCTGTGTTGGGTGTGTATAAATTTAGGATCATTAGCTCTTCTTGTTGCATTGATCCTTTTACCATTATGTAATGCCCTTCTTTATCTCTTTTGATCTTTGTTGGTTTAAAGTCTAGGATTGCAACTCCTGCTTTTTTTTTTTTTTCTCTCCATTTGCTTGGTAAATCTTCCTGCATCCCTTTATTTTGAGCCTGTGTGTATCCTTGCACATGAGATGGGTTTCCTGGATATAGCACACTGATGAGTTTTGACTTTTTATCCAATTTGCCAGTCTGTGTCTTTTGATTGGGGCATTTAGCCCATTTAAATTTAGGGTTAATATTGTTATGTGTGGATTTGATTCTGCCATTTTGATGCTAGCTGGTTGTTTTGCCCATTAGTTGATGCAGTTTCTTCATTGTGTTGATGCTCTTTTTGGAGTAGTTGATACTGGTTGTTCCTTTCTATGTTTAGTGCTTCTTTCAGGAGCCCTTGTAAGGCAGGCATGGTAGTGATGAAATCTCTGAGAAATTGCTTGTCCATAAAGGATTTATTTCTCCTTTGCTTATGAAGCTTAGTTTGGCTGGATATGAAATTCTAGGTTGAAAGTTCGTTTCTTTAATGATGTTGAATATTGGCTTCCACTCTCTTCTGGCTTGTAGGGTTTCTGCTGAGAGATCTGCTGTGAGTCTGATGGGCTTCCCTTTGTGGGTAACCCAACCTTTCTCTCTGGCTGCCCTTAGCATTTTTTCCTTCATTTCCACCCTGATGAATCTGACGATTATGTGCCTCAGGGTTGCTCTTCTTGAGGAATATCTTTGCGGTGTTCTGTCTATTTCGTGGACTTGAATATTGGCCTGCCTTCCTAGGTTGGGGAAGTTTTCCTGGATAATATCCTGAAGAGTGTTTTCCAGCTTGGATTCATTCTCTCCATCACATTCAGGTACACCTATCAAACATAGATTAGGTCTTTTCACATAATCCCATATTTCTTGGAGGCTTTGTTCATTTCTTTTTACTCTT
>CAUYLG010041660.1:0-75625 GCA_963573385.1 Cacajao melanocephalus
TGCATTCTAGCCTGGGCAGTAGAACAAGAATCCTGTTCTCTCTCCCTCTTTTTCTTCCTCTTTCTTTCTCTCATACATTCTTTTTCTTTCTTTCTTTCACTCTCACTTTCTTTCCTCTCTTTTTCTTTCAAAAAAAAAAAAATCAAACCTATTTGATTACAGTTCTATTATGAATGATTAAAATTTTAAATTTGAATATTTATTGTAATTACTCTGTATAGGAGGTATCATAGGTTATACGTATCAAAAGTATTGACCATAAGCTCTCCCTTCTATGGCATCTTTCCTGTTGCTCTGGGTGTCTTTTATTGATTGCCACAAAACTGGAACTGACGTGGCACCATGAAACCCACTCATCTTCCCAACTCCTCCCTGATAAAATGGCACTCAGCTAATAATATCTTTCTTGAAGGAAATTATATTAGTCTAGGATTTGTAAAAACAATAAATGTATGTGGTTCTGTCATTTTCTGTTTGTTGAATTTCAGGACGTGGAAGGCATTTTCCATACAGAGATCAAGCTATCGCTGGGTGGGGGTCCAGCTCCACGTCTCCATCATTGATGCTATGGGTGAAATTATGAGCTTAAAATTCATTTATTTATTTATTTTTGAAGGAGTCTCTGTCACCCAGGCTGGAGTGCAGTGGCCTGATCTCAGCTCACTGAAACCCCCGCATTCCGGGCTCAAGTGATTCTTCTGCCTCAGCCTCTGGAATAGCTGAGATTACAGGCATGCACCACCATGCCTGGCTAATTCTTGTATTTTTAGTAGAGACAGGGTTTTATAATGTTGGCCAGGCTTGTCTTGAACTTCTGATCTCAAGTGATCCACCCACCTTGGCTTCCCAAAGTACCGGGATTACAGGCATGAGCCACCGTGTCTGGCCAATGAATTTAAAATTTAGAAACAGGGCTGGGTGCAGTGGCTCACACTTGTAATCCCAGCCCTTTGGGAAGCCAAGGCAGGATTATTTGAGCCCAGGAGTTCAAGACCAGCCTGAGCAACATATCAAGACCCTGTCTCTACAAAAAATAATTTGGAAAAACCTAGCTGGGTGTGGTGGTACATGCCTGTAGTCCCAGCTACTCAGGAGGCTGAGGCGGGAGGATCACTTAAGCCCAGGAGTTTGAGGCTGCAGTGAGCTATGAGTTCTCCACTGCACCCAGCCTGGGTGACAGAGCAAGACTCTTATCTCTGAAAAAAAAAACAAACAAAAAAGAAGACTTACACTTGTAATCCCAGCACTTTGGGAGGCTGAGGCGGGTGGATCACCTGAGGTGAGGAGTTCGAGACTAGCCTGGCTAACATGGCGAAACCGCATCTCTACTAGAAATACAAAAAATTAGCAGGATGTGGTAGCAGGTGCCTGTCATCCCAGCTACTTGAGAGGCTGAGGCAGGAGAATTGCTTGAATCCGGGAGGTGGAGGTTGCAGTGAGCCGAGATTGTGCCGTTGCACTCCAGTCAGGGCAACAAGAGAAAATCTCCATCTCAAAACAAACACAAACAAACGAAAAAACCCACAAAAGTTTAGGGGAAAAAAAAATAGAAAATGTTCAGGATCGAGCCACAGGCTTCTTTGCCGAGTCCTGGCCCTCGGCATTTTAATTCCTCCAGCTAGTTCCATTCTCTCTTACCCAGGACCCCTCCCTGCATTTCCGTGGACTCAGTAGCTGTCACTGGAGTCCCTGTCTTTCCTTAAAGTCATGTTTCTAACCCATTTCAGCCTTAGACGTGGGGCACTGTGCCCAGGTCTAAGAAGGAGCCAGTAGCCAGTGGTGTAAGGTTACTTTTACAGCCGATTAACTCAGATGACTTTAAAAAGGAAAGGTAACATTAGGTTATAAACTCTTCATCTTTGGTGAGCTAAGGACTAAACTCTAATTTTTTATCTTGCCCAAATTCCCATCTAAGGAGTCTAGGAAGTCATTTCCTACAAACCATAAATTTTCATCAGATGGTTTTTATTTAACCCTGTATATCGTGGCTTACTTTCCAATCTGACTCTGGCATAACATTATGTGACAAAGAAGAAAATAAAAATATTTTACCCCAAAACATGTTTCTTTGGCATATTTTGAAATGCCCTACAAAGATGTCCTTTGTGGGAGAAAATTTACATGGCTAGATCTTTTTTTTTTCCAGGCCCTCCCAGTCCTGAAGAGATTAACTAAGAGTCTAGTACCTTTTAAAAGTCTGAATAGGAAACATTTGTCATCGATTGCCTCTAAGGGCAGCTACTATAAGATCTCAAAAGAAACTTGGCCTCACAATCTTTCCTCTTAACCTGAACACTCCCTTTTTATGGATCCCAGGTCTTTAGACAAACAACCAATTGTCAACTGGAAAATGTTTAAATTCACCTATAGCCCGGAAGCACCCCTACCGCCCCCCTCCTTCCAGCTTTGAGTTGTCCCGCCTTTCTGGACCAAACTAATGTATTTCAAAGATGTATTTGATTGCTGTCTCATGCCTCCCTAAAATATGTAAAACCAAGCTGCACCCCAACCACACTGGGCACCTGTTCTCAGGACCTCCCAAGGGCTGTGACAGGGGCCAAGGTCACTCAGATTTGGCTCAGAATAAATCTCTTCAAATATTTTATAATGTTTCGCTCTTTTCGTTGACACATGGCCATGTTTTTATGTATTGATCAACCATAGAAGCAAAAGAAGTAGGTGCAGGGGGCTCACAGGCCCTCTCACACTGGGTGACCTGCAGGCAGAGGCATCTAGGGCTAGGCGCATGGGGAGGGGTGGCCTGGGCCCGCTGCCTGGGTGAGGCTTTCCTAGAGGACAGGGGGACCCCCCCAGAAGTCACAGGGCAGAGCTGGTCCTCACCCTTCCAGGCCTAGATCTGACTTCTCAGCCCACCAGAGGCAAAAAGAGGACAGCTTCAGGGTCCCCAAGCCCGGAGGCCACTGGGAGGGGGAGCAAGTGGGGTCTGGACCACCGACCTTAGCTTCACCTTAATCCCCAATAACACTTGCCTTGCTAAAGGTAAGGCCTGGAAATTTGCATTTTTAATAGTCTGGCTTTCTCAATAACTCTTATGTGGAATTAAATTTGAGAATCACTGGAGATACTACATATACATCCTAACACACATGCGTGCGTGTGCGCACATACACACACACACCGCATACACACACACGTGAATGTTCTGACCAGAACGTTGAGCATTCTGTGTTTTATATGAGGTGCTTCTGTCTCCAATCACAGCTGCCCTGGCCAGAGGACCCCTGCTTCCTATCTGGGTCTCCTCCTCTCCCTCACTGACAGCTGGCCAGGCCAGCAGTGACCTCCGTGATGGCATTTTCTAACCTTCCCTGGGCAGTCAACCCTGCTTGTCAGTGGCACATTCTTCTGGTTTTGTTTGTGTGTTTAGTTGTATACGTACTTTCGATCCATGATGCTGGCATTAAGCTATTTTTTTGCTTTAAACACGACCTTGAATACCTACGCTCTGATCCTGTGTGAGTTCCTTTGCAGTTTTGTTGTCAGAAAGCCGACTTTCAACTTTCGGGGCAACATCCTTGTCACTCCATCTATAACAACAAATACTATTATTACTAATTCTTTTTTTTTTTAATTGAGATGGAGTTTCGCTCTTGTTGCCCAGGCTGGAGTGCAATGGCATGATCTAAGCTCACCACAACCTCTGCCTCCTGGGTTCAAGAGATTCTCCTGCTTCAGCCTCCTGAGTAGCTGAGATTACAGGCATGTGCCACCAAACCTGGCTAATTTTGTATTTTCAGTAGAGAGGGGGTTTCTCCATGTTGGTCAGGCTGGTATTGGACTTCTGACCTCAGGTGATCTGCCTGCCTCGGCCTCCCAAAGTGCTGGGATTACAGGTGTGAGCCACTGCACCCGTCCACCAATTATTATTCTTTTATTTTGCTTAATCTCATGCTATAGGTAAGATCATGTCCTATGATCACATCCCATCCTATGCTATGACATTATTCATGGTTTTGTATATGCCCAGTTATTTTTGGATATTAATTTACATCTTTTTCTTTTATTTTTCCCTTTTCTCTCCCTTGAGCAGACCGGAGCTGGCTGCTGACTTTATTTCTCAGGAGAAGGAGGTGGCAGCAGGAGACAGTGACCCGTGGGTCTTTCTGGCTTTTCCTTGGCCAGCTGGGTGGCGTGGGAGGTTGGAGTCAGAGTTGTGTTGAGCTGTGGGACCAAAGGCCACTGCCTCCCCTGCACCTGCGGACTGAGATACCCACCTGGTGGGAGCCAGCCTCTGCCTGCTCAGGGGTCCTCTGCTACAGGGCACTGAGAGGAGGCCCGCCTTTGCCCAGTGTGAAAGCACTGCTTCAGAGCTTTGAGAAGGCTGTTACCATTCGTTTCTTTTTGAGGTTTCCACCTCCCCCCTTAGAGAATGTTTCTGGGGATAGAATTTTATAACTCTTGCTGCACGTCTGTGATTGCTCTCCAACAAGATTAAATCTGTTTTTAGTGCCCCTTCTGCAAAAGAAATAATGTTCTATTTCTCATATCCGTGGCAACACTGGGCTTATTTTTACTTATTGTAACTGTCTTAAGTACTTGAGATTTTAATACTTTAATACTGATCTCATTCTTTTCCTTTCGTGTCTGTGCTGCACACTTTTTTCAGGTGGACGTAAATCATTTTCACAGCTTCTTGCTCATTCGTATCTTTCCTTGAATCCCCGTTCTGCCGCTCACGGACAGCCCCAGAGCTCTGTCCATGGGCCAGTCCTCCTGGGTGGCTCCTCTGGGGCCCTGGCTCTAAGTAGCACCTCCCTGCCGGCACCCCTGAAGTTCACACCTCCATCCCCCGAAGTTCACACCTCCATCCCCTGAGCTCTGACTGCCTGCCACCACCTGCCCTTCAAGGTTTAATTGGCACCTCAGGCTGAACATGTCCAAGGCCAAGTTCTTGGTTTCATCTTGCACATCCGCTTTCCCCGTCTCCATCAGTGACGGCTCCATCCCTCCCGCTGTTCAGACTAAACTCCCCGGGGTCACCTCTGACTGCCCAGTTCCCCTCATCCCCCACACCCCGTTTGCTAGTCCTCCACTCCCATCCTGGCTCTGGGATGTCTTGGGCACTATTGAACGAGCCTTCTGCTGGGACCTCCCCTCCTTGGCACTGCTGCCAGTACAGTACTTCATTTGTAACACGGCAGAGAGCAGCCCGTTTCTTCTGAAGCATCAACCAGGGTATGTAACTTCTCTGGTCCCAGCTATCCGGAGTACAATTCCGAATCTTCCCTGCAGTCTTCAGGGCCTTCCGTAAAGCACTCTCACTGCCCTCCTGGAAGCTCTTTCCCCAAGCAGAGGCACCTGTGGCTTCTCCTGCCACACGGACACCCTCCCCGACTCCTGCTGGAGACGGAGCCCCTCTGATGGTCAGGCTGGTCCCTTATCCTCGTTTTACTGTATGTTTTTTTTAGTGCTGGCACTACACATTCATTATTTGTGTGCTTCTGCCTTTCCTGGTAGGACAGGAGCTGCAGGGAGCTGCACGTTCTGCTCTTTGAACTTCTGGGCACAGGTGGGCAGTGTTTGCAATCGCCCCGCAGAGCAGATGCAGGGGTGCAGGTGGGGGGCCCCCATCGTTTTCCTCACTGTTTCTAAGCTAGGGAAGTTAGGAAGTGAAGAGGGTGCACAGAGGAAAGCCAGGATGTTTCATTTGATTGGCGGCAGCTTCTGACCTCCATCCTGCAGGGAGGCAGGGTCTCTGGAACTCACTGCCGGGCATCAGGGGTTGACAAGACCCCAGTGCCTCTTGGAACAGCTTAGAACAGTGGAATTTCAGTTCCCTGCAGGGCTGCCACTCAGATGCCAGCAGGGCTGGGGAGCTCCTCCCCACTCCTCTAAAATGTGGCCCAGTGAGCCAAGTCTTCCGTGTTTTAAAGAGAAGCCAGAAAGCTGAATTTTATGTGAAGTCTCCTAGTTTTAAAACGTCAGTTCGAATGTTTGTAAACGTTTGTGTTTCTAGTAAGACATGTTGTACCTGGTTTGGCTTACTACAATCAACTGAAGGCTTTGTTCTGGATCAATCTAAAGTTGATTGATGCATTTTTAAAAGTTGATACCTTTATTTCTGGCCTCCAGCTACATCGATAAGTCAAAAAACAAATAAGATACAAGACTGTGATTCAGTGTTACAATCCGTGTAGACAAGAGTTCAGCCTTAAGGTTTAATTTCTTTCATCTTACAAAATAGGGCATGGACAGATAACCTCACCATGAACTTGTTTGACATTTTCTTATGAATTAGAGTATATCATCCTCTCCATAAGACATTTTAAGGCATCTACAGGAAAGATGTCATGTTAAATATACATATTCCTCATGACTACAAATGTGAAAGTCATCTCTACATTTGTACAGTATACAACCTGAACAACTATACATGGCAACCCTAGGTATGGATGTCTCTGTCCAGCCCATTCCAGCCCTAGACTGCTTTACAAGTTGTCTCAATTCTCTACTTCTGGGAAAATACACCTTGCATTTGCCTAGCTCTTTGTGGTTCACAAGTCTCTCCCTATTCTTTGGTTAATTGAATCCCTCACGACTCAGAAATAGGTTACTATGCCTATTTTATGGATAAAGGAAGTAATTCTCAGGGAAGCGGAGCAATTTGTCTGTGAGATTACAGGGGGAGTTCCAGGTACAGTGAAGGGCAAGTCTGCGCTCTGACCTAAGGGGTCCCTGAAGCTGAGATGCTCCACCCTGCTTGACTTGATGCATCTTCCTTATCCTTTGGGTGAGTGGGTAGGTATCCTCACCCCCACCCCAGCACCCACAGGCCACCCTGGAGGTGAGCTCCAGTCCCTCCCAGTGTGCTGCCTGGGGTGACTGGGAACCAGTGTTCCAGCGAGCAGTTAAATGTCTGGCTGAGCTGGCTCACAGGCGCTGGGCACAGATGCTTTCACTGCCCACGTGTGTCTCACCCACAGGGCTGGGTGACACCCAGGAGGAGGACATAGTCACACGCCTGTGACCTCTTGTCACCTGTGACAACCTCATCACCTAAAGGGTCTAACTCACCTTGTGCAGGAACCTGGAAATTCCTGACCTTTTTTTTTTTTAGGATCTCAGATATTAAAACAACACTTTTCAAACTGCCGTTAGTCTAAGGGATTGCAGATGATTTTTGAAGGCCATAGCAGGCAAAGAAAGAAGTAGCTTCCCCGCCCCCACCCCCTCCACCTTTCTTTTTATAGCAGAATTCTTTACTGTTTTACAGCAGACGTTTTGTTCCCACGATTGGAAGACGTTTACAACCAGGAACATAGCCGCTGTTGTATTTTCTTTGTTAGTTTCATTGTGTAGTTTATCACTGCATATTTACATATGGCATTGGTTATTGTCAGACAGAGGTTTTCCAGATCCCTAACACGCCAAGGCAAAGCCAGTTTATTAGTCACAGTGATAAGGCAGCCCCGCAGTGCCTGGGAGGCAGGAGGGCAAGGCTGGAACCCTCTGAAGGCAGGAGTTGGGATAAGGGGGGACTTTCCCTGTCTGGAGGTTGAGGGGTTGATGAGGAATGGGGGTGGACCGTGTTACACCAGCCCAGGCTTGGTGGGAACAGCCAGGCAAGGGGTTTAAGTGACAGATTCAAAGAATCTTAGGGCACAAAGTTGCTGCTTCGCATTGAGCTGATGTGTCTTTCCAGAGGTTTCCACGAGCAATTTGCCTCCTGGAATGACTTTGCCAGTCACATGAATGGAAACAGTGTAAGAGCAGTCTCTCCTTAATTATGCAGGAAGCTGTTTGGAGTGTGGGGCACAGGTGGTTTAAGTTCTCGTTTTTTTTGTTTTTTTGAGACGGAGTCTCACTCTGTCGCCCAGGCTGGAGTGCAATGACGCAATCTTGGCTCACTGCAACCTCCACCTCCAGGGTTTAAAGATTCTCCTGCTTCAGCCTCCCAAGTAGCTGGGATTACAGGTGTGTACCACCATGCTTGGCTAATTTTTGTATTTTTAGTAGAGACAGAGTTTCGCCATATTGGCCAGGCTGGTTTCAAGCTCCTGACCTAAAGTCATCCATCCACTTTGGCCTCCCTAAGTGCTGGGATTACAGGCGTGAGCCACTGCACCTGGCCAAGGTCCTTGTTTCTTAAATAACAGATGCTCTATAGTAGCTACGGCTTCTAAAAACCAGTGGGAAAAATGGGCACTTGGGCATTTGAATCTTTAACTACAGATATTTATAAATATAAGTAGATATTTAACTATATATATTTATATAGATACACTGTATATATGCCTGTTTGTACACATATGTGTATATACACATGTATACACACATACACTTATATGTACACAGATAATTAAGTTGTTCTCAGCATGTTATATATCCCAGAATCTGGAACTAGAGGTGCTCAAGTAGGATGAAGTATGTTGCTCATTGATCAGTTGGTTGGATTCCCGACCAGACGTTGGGAGTGATCACAGCATGCTTACAGTAGAGGTCTTCTTTGTCCCTGAAGAAATCAAAGAGGAGTGACCTAGGGTCGCTCCTGTCCAGCGCGGAAGCCCGTCGCCCCCATCCTTACAGATCTGCGTGTCCGCGGACGACACTTCGCTCAGTCTGTCTTTAGCTACACTTTGTGTTTGTTTCTCTGCAAACATAGAGACTCAAGGGTTCTATGAACCTTCCTGTGGGCCAGCTACTTTTAGGAAAAAACAAAACGGAACAGGTGCAGTTCCCTAAGTGGACTCCCTGACTGGGCAGTGGGGTTTTGGGACTGCGAGGAGAGGGGGCGGGGGTGAGTGCAGCAGCAGGAGCAGTGCCTGGCCATCTTTGGGAGCCCCAAAGCAACCCGGAGCCTCAAAGGCGTTTAAGAGTAAGCACCCCGGGAGCATCCGCAGGGTTGCCTGGTTGGCTTAACCTATTTTTAAAAAGTTACTTGCATGTAGTTTAGCTAGAAAAAAGACATGTACAAGGATCAAAAAGCGTATTTTATGAGGATAAAGACTTGAGAAAAAAATCCTTGAATTTTAGATCTTTAAAAACGTATTCCAAGTGGAATAGTATTTTTCATTTTTCTTCTTTTCAAAGCAATGAAAAAAGTGATGACCCATGTTATTGACACCCCTGAAGAGACTCCTCCTTATTGGGTGGAAGTGGAGGAGGGCAAAGGCCCAGGCTTAGGGGAGGGTTCAATGAGGTCCATTCCATCAGAGCAACCTTTCTGGAAATAAAATTGCATTTGGCAATGAATACACTTTATTTTCTCTTGACAGACCATAGGTAATGTGTTCTGAAACAGATAATAAAAACTGTACTATGCATTTAGAAACAAATTTTAGTAAAATGTTAAAAATATAGGAAAAGTAGATTATTTTCTATGCAAATGAAGCTTTAAAACTTGTTTCCTGGGCTTCCGAGCACACGGACATCTTGGTCCCCAGAACACAGGCAGGTGCCCCTGCCTACTCGGGACCTGGCTGGGGTGGGCAGAAGGTGGAAGGCGGCAGGAGAAATCAGAGGTGCACGTTCAACATACATTGAGGAGAGAAGTCACTTCCCTCTTGAACCCTTCAAGGATGGCCTCGCACTGAGGTGGAACTCAGTTCTCTGGATGAGTCTGTGAGGCTGCCAGCGTCTCACACATCCCTGCCTCCTCCTCCAAGAGCATTGACTTGCAAACCTTTGAAAGCAGCAGCCTCCATTCTGTAGACGAAATCTTGCACACCCTCTGCGAAATGGGCCCCAGCGGAGGTGGATAACAGAGGGTGTTCGGACCGTTGGTGCCTGCCCTCCCCTGGCCTCCACCCTGGGCATCCCCTCCCCACTGCTGTGGGACTGCCTTGCCCCTGCTGCAGGCAGAGCTAGGTACCAGGGTTCCTGTCCTGGGGAGGGAGAAGCAGCTCCTCCAAGCACCCTCTGCCCCACACTGGAGCTCCGGGCTGCCTTCCCTCATCCCTTCTTAGCTCAAGGAACTCCCAGACTGGGGAGAATTCCCAAGGGACAAGATGATGCCAAAGACGCTCTGCTTGATTTGACCCAGCAATCCCGTTACTGGGTATATACCCAAAGGATTATCAGTCAATCTTTTACAAAGATATATGCACCTGTATGTTCACTGCAGCACTATTCACAATAGCAAAGACATGGAATCATCCCAAATGCCCATCAATGATAGACTGGATAAAGAAAATGTGGTACATATACACCATTGAAAACTATGCAGTTATCAAAAGAAACAAGATCATGTCCTTTGCAGGGACATGGATGGAGCTAGAAGCCATTATCCATAGCAAACTAATGCAGGAACAGAAAACCAAATACTGCATGTTCTCACTTATAAATGGGAGCTGAACAATGAGAACACATGGACACAGGGAGGGAAACAACACATACTGGGGCCCGTTGTGGGGTGGAATGTGGGGAGAGAGAGCATCAGGATAAACAGCTAATGCATGCTGGGCTTAATACCTAGGTGATGGGTTGATAGCTGCAGCAAACCACCACGACACACGTTTACCTATATAACAAACCTGCACATCCTGCACAGGTACCCCAGAACTTAAAAATTAAAATAAAAAAACAAAGATTCTCTGCTTGATGGAACCTTAGTCAAGCTCCTGAGCTTTTTTTAGGACCCATATGTGCACTTTCTTCTAAAATCTAGCTCCAGCAAAGAACCCTGCTGAGTCAGTTTGGTGAGAACTCCACCCTCGATATCTGATGAGGTTCCTCATTCTCCACCATCCCCCAGATGAGGTCTGACCACCCTGGCCTGTCCTCAGCAAGGTCAGTTTAGCCAGGATTTCCCTCACCCCTGATGTTTCCTCTTAGTGATTTTCCACCCACGAACTCCACTCTGCTCCTGGGCTCTCAATTCCCACTTGCCCGTGCTGTATTCAGAGTGGAGCCCAGTCTCTCCCAGCCTGCAAAATCCTATTGCCGTGGTGCCTATACCTATTGCCATGGCCCTGGATAGTCCACCTTTCCATCTTTAACAAGGGTCTTTGAATAACTTTTTAAACTGTGGAAAGCAGGTGCCGCCTTTCTGGAAAGGATTTGGAACAGTAATTTTACCTTGTAGGCCCTTTTAAAAAAATCATCGTAATACTTCACCCATCCTTGACATATATAGCCTTTCGTTAAAAAGGGTGCTTTTCAAAAAGCCCAGCATGTGAGCTTGAAATGTAGTCTGGAAGCTGACCTTTAATGAAGTTTGTTTAATCATAAACTTTTATTGTTGGAGCTAGTGCTGCGTCTATTCAAAGCTTTAAAGGGTATGGCGGGTACGTGTATCTGATTAGCATCTGCACTTCACCAGGCTGCCATTTGTTGTCTAAAAATGTTGGCATTTAACAATGTAATGAAGATGTTGGTCATGGATGATGAAAATGTTTTTCACACAGTAAGAGGATAGGGCACTCCATTTGGGGGCCCAGGTCTCCCTGCATCACTGATTAGGGCGGGGGTGAGGAAGTGGTGAGACCACCTCAGCCTGGAAGACGTGGTTTTTCCTGAGCACTTCAGAGGCTCTTTTCAATGTTTGCGATTGTGAGGGATCAGAATTTTCCAGGATTTAGCAGGACTGTAGGAGACCATAATTCACCAGGATTTAATAGGATTGGAGGAGATCAGAAGGGGCTCCCCAGAGGCCTCAAACCCCCATTCCTTTCTGTCACTCAGAGTGACATATAAGCCTCTTCACCTTTTTCATGGGGGAAGTTCTTATCGCAATGATCCTGTGTGCCCCCGTCATTGTAAATGGGCTGAGTTGGGACCAGTTAGAGTTATGACCAAGGCTCCAGAGCCGCCCCTTAAAGACCTGCCTACCCAGTGAGAGGACTTCTCAGCAGCTAGTGACCCATCCTAGACACAGGGATTTCCCCGTGGAGGTGACAGCAGTGAGGTAGGAGGAGAAGGAGACCCACAAAGAGGGAGGCAGGAGACGAGAAGAAAGGGGAGCAGACCAGATGTCTTCTCACCCTCAGCTGCTGCTGCCCTCCCCACACTCTCCCAAACACCCTACCCCCTGTAACTGCCTCCCTCTGGGTTCTGGAGCTAAGACAGCCTACAGGACTTGGGGCCCCTGGGGACAGATGGGAGCAGAACAGCCCCACCAACAGGGGTCCCTTCCCAAACCCTGTCCCCAGGAACCTCGGCCCCGGATTCCAACTCAGCTGCCCATCTCCTAGGGGCTGAGTGGTGCAGCCAAGTCATGTGCCCTCTCTGAACCCCTGCATTCTCAGCTATAAAATGGGGAAATCAGTGTACCCATCTTGCACTGAGGTAACGTAAATTTGAGTGTGGTGACTGGCACAGCAAATATTCAGTAAAAGGTAATTGTTGTTTTTACAGCATACACAGTGAGCCTTGGGGCTGAGCCTTATAACTTGCTTCAACCATGACAAACAACAAATATTAAACAACCTTTTCCTTGTTTGAACAACTGGCATCAGGAATTCATCTGAAGAATCTGCTGAAAGCATGGTGGTTGTATGAAGAGAGTCATGAAGGTCTTTGCTGTGGTATGAATGTGTCCCCCCAAAAGCATGTGTTGCAAACTGAATCCCTGATGCAACAGTATTGGGGGGTGGGGCCTAATGGGAGGTGTTTAGGTCATGAGGCTTAACCCTTAGGAATGGATTAATGATCATTTAGAAGGTTTGAGGGTTTGAGTCTATGTGTTCCAGCTCTTGCTGTCTCCCCATGGGATGCCTTCTGCCATGTTATGATGCAGCATGAAGACCCTCGCCAGATGCAGCCCCTTGATCTTGGACTTCCCAGCCTCAAGAACCATGAGCCAAACAAACTTCTACTGTTTATAAATCACCCAGTCTGTGATATTCTGTAACCGCAGCACAAAACAGACTAAGACAGTCTTTATTTTTTTCTAAACAAGGGACCTCATTCATCCGTTGAGAACATGGCCAAAGGTCCTCAGCACACCAGATATTTACTTCACCTGGCTCTTAAAAGTGCCGTTCACCCCATCTATAGCATTCTACACATCCTGCCTTTATAAGGAACTCATTAATTCTCTGTGTCACCTTCTGACTATAAGTACCTGCGGGAATCTTGGAGCTGGTTCATATCAAAACTAAAGTACAGAATTATCTTCTCTATATTATCAAAACTGGGACAAATATTGTTTTATTGCTAACAGATCATGAATAGCTGCATTATTTCTTTTCAGGTACATACATTTTAAAATCCATTAATGATGAATCAAATATCACTTTTCAAATTAGGAAATATTTCATACATACAAGAAGATAGATATAATGCAAAAAAAAAGGAATATAGAAAAAAATGAAGTCAACACCCATGCATTTACCTAGTTTCTCATCTAGTTAAGAAGCAGGTTATTGCCAGTACTACTTTGACGAGTTCCCCAGTTTGTACCCCTAACCCCTATGCCCATTGAATAGCTGTTCATTCCCACTAGGGGAAACCACCCTACTGAATTTTGAGTTTATCAATTCCTTTCCCTTTTTCACAGATTTAGTATATAGATATATATTTCTAACTATACAAAATTTAGCTTTGGTTGTTTATGAACTTTATGCAAATGAGATCTGCAACTGGTTTTCTTGCCCAGTACTTTGCTTCTGAGAGTTATCCGTAGCAGATACAATGGTAGTTCATCACCGTTACTGTTGTAGAACATTGCATCTCATACATACAGCACTGCACGTTTATCTTTCTTCCTATCAGTGGAAACTGACAGAATTTCCTGTCACTATTTGTTTTCTTTTTCTCTGGGTTTTACAGTAGAAACAGTGCTTCTCTGAACATGTGAAGGTTTTTGGCACGTTGCAAGAGTTTCTTGAGGGCACATACTTAGCAGCAGAATTTCCAGGTGAAAGAGTTTCATATCTTGAACATTACAGCATGATGCTGAAAAGGTTTTCAAAGCAGTCGTACCAGTTTACATGCTTCTCTCATTCCCTCTGTCTCCCGCAGATTCCCAGTTTTGGCCATACATAATATTGAGCAATTTAAATTTTTGCCAGTCTGGTGCATATAAAATGGTAACTCATTTCTACAATTGTGGCAATATATATACATAACATAAAATTTATACTATAACCATTTGTCAGTGTACCGGTCAGTGGCATTAAGTACATTCACATTGTCATGCAATCATTACCACCATCTATTCTCAGAACTCCCCCATCTTCCCAAACTGAAATTCTCTCCCTATTAAACACTAACTCCCAAACTTCCACCTCCACACCTTAGGCCCTGGCACCGGTCATCCTATTTTCTGTCTTTATGACTACTTTAGACTCCTCTAGGGACCTCCTATCAGTGGAATCGTACAGTACTTGTCTTTCTGTGGCTGGCATATTTCAACAGGCATAGCGTCCTCAAGGTTCCTCCATGCTGAGCACTCATTTGGTTTTGCGTTCCACTTGCTAGAAGGATGTGATGTGGGTCAGTGTGTGTGTGTGTGTGTGTGTGTGTGTGTGTGTGTGTGTGTGTTTAAAAGGGATTGCCTAGAGGATCTGGCCTTCTGGGTCAAACTGTGGGATCTTCAACATGACAGCATGCAAAAGAGCAACAGCAATACAAAAACAGAACTGAAGTATTGGAAAATCATACCACAAAAACCAATAGTGTGATGAAAACAATTAAAACCTTTTCATGGTTGTATTCTTCCAGTGGAAAAAAGACTTACTCATTAACTGTACACTTTGTTGAGTGTGCCTAACCCATCTCTCAATGGCTCGTCTTTGCATCTGATGCTGAGACTTGAAGTCCACAAGGCAAGCATTCTGGAAGGAAAGGAGGTTATAAAATGAAGAAGAACAAGGACAAGCTGGAACCAACGAGCATGAGCTGGAACCCACGAGGCCAGACCATTGCCTATGACAATGACAAGAGGGTCAAGGTGGGGCTGGGCGGGGGCTCATCATCTTGAACATACGCACCTGGCCCTGGAATGGACAAGCTGAGGGAAGATCCGGGGGAAGGTCAAACAGTTACAGGTTTAGGCATTCTTTGCTTTATTTTGCTTGGTTTCATTGAGTCACCTCCTCCCCACCCCTCTCATCCCCTTTTTAAATTATTTGGGTTTGGATGCTAATCATATTATTATTATTATTTATTATTTTAGAGACAAGATTTTGCTATGTTGCTCAGGCTGATCTCAAACTCCTGGCCTCAAGTCTTCCTACCTCAGCCTCCCAGGTAGCTAGAATTATGGGTGAGAGTCACCATGCCTGGCTATTTTTGTTCTTTTGTAATTATGCTTTTAGTAAGCATACTCAACAAAGCCTAAAGATAATGAATAAATCTTTTTTTTCCACCAGAAGAATACAATCATTAAAAGGCTTTAATCGTATTCGCTTTAATGGTGTTCATTTCCCTACTGGCTTTCATGTATGATTTTTTAATACTTCAGTTCTGTCTTTGTGTTGTTGCTCTTACAAATTAAACATTATTGCTGGAGTTGCTCTACGCTGTAAATATTAGCTTAGATTTACCCACAGTTTCAGGATTTTCATGGTTTACCATTTTCTCTTGCATGTCAGACTTTCTCCTGGGATTATTTTCCTTCTTCTTGAGCTATATCCTGCAGAAGTTTTTTTGTTGTGGTCAACATTGTTTCATTTTGCCTATAAATGTCTTTTCCCTCCCTGGAAGGATACTTTGCAGGATATAAAATTCTATGTAGCCTAGTGTGGTGGCTCATGCCTGTAAACCCAGCACTTTGGGAGACTGAGGCGGGCAGATCACTAGAGGTCAGGAGTTTGTGACCACCCTGGCCAATATGGTGAAACCCTGCTACTAAAAATACAAAAATTAGCTGGGCTTGGTGGCAGGCACCTATAATCCCAGCTACTAAGGAGGCTGAGGCAGGAGAATCCCTTGAACCCAGGAGGCAGAGGCTGCAGTGAGCCAAGATTAAGCCACTGCACTGGAGCCTGAGTGACAGAGTGAGACTGTCTCAAAAAAAAAATTTTTATGTTGACAGCCACTTTTCCCCAAGACTTTAAATATTTTATTCCACTATATTCTAGCTTTCATTTGAATGTTGTAAAGTTTTTTGTTTTTTAATGCTTTTTATTTCTATTTATTTTTGAGACAGAGTCTCACCTTTTTGCCCAAGCTGGAGTGCAATGGCATGATCTAAGCTCACTGCAGCCTCTGCCTCCAGGGTTTGAGGGATTCTCGTGCCTCAGCTTCCCGAGTAGCTGGGATTACAGATGTGCGCCACTGTGCCGGGCCCATAATGCTTTTTAGGTCTTTTCTTCACTTCAGGGACTCTGCAATTTCACTAGGATGTGTTTCTACAGGTTCCTCTTCTGCTTGGGATTTGCTGTGCTTCAGTAATCTAAGACTTTCTGACCTTATCAATTTTGGAAAATTTCTGATCATTTATTATTTTAAATATTGATTCTCCTTATTCTCTCAATGATCACTTTCCAAAAAACTAATCAGACATATTTTGATCTTTTTACTTTGTTCTCCACACCACTTAGCTCTTTCTCATATTAAAAAAAAAACAACAACTTTATCTTCCTAGGTAAATTTTGAATAATTTCTTCTGGTCCATATTCCATGCCACTGATTCCCTCTTCAGCTATTGAAAACTTTCAGCTTTCTATTTCTAGAAGTTCTCTTTAGTTTTTTTCTCTGCAATTCTACCAGGTAATTTTAAACAATCCTGATTCCCTTGAGGACCCATCCTACCACCCTTTGCTCTAGACCTGTAATCTAACTCAAGTTATAACAGACTCCTAAAGGTGAGTGTGACCCATGCAGAAGTGTGCTGCGTTCCAATAGAACTACTTGAGTTTTCTACTTCATACAAACAGAAATCCAGGGAACGTGTGTGGAAATGGATAGCAAAGGTGTGGGATAATGGTGGAAGGAACACAACGTTGGGTCAAGCCAAATTCCTTGAAATGGGCTTGCTAAGCAGGGACTCTGCATTTCACGGTGGGGCTCAGGGAGTTAGAGAGGGCTCCAACCGTTTGGTAGGGTGGGTAAAACATGGATCAAAAGGTGACCCACAGCCAGAGCATTGGAAATGGACTTGCCTTGGTTTGATATAGAGAAAGGGTTTCAAACACTTAGGAAGATTGAAATGTAAGGGTGGATTTGTGATTTAAGACCTACTTACCCACACTGGGAGGGGCCAGCATGTCTTACTTTTCACCAGTGTTTTGACAAACAAGTTTGTAAGAGGAGCCTCAGCATCCTTAAGGAGCTCTGTGAGGACTCTTCAGTCTAGGCCAGACTTTACAGTGAGAAATGCCATCACTGAATTGGGAAACCTACATGCAGTAAGAGGAGCTGGATCCCAAGGTGGGGAAGGCCACGTGGAAGCATTCACCCGCCAAAGGCAAGGTGGGCATGGTCACTGTAACGCACAGTGGGTGGAAAGCGAAAATCAGAACAGTCCAACCCATGGGATCCATGGCATCGACTATTCACGGTGTTCCGAGACAGGAAATAGATGGGAAGCTTACTAAATCTTTTCTTGATTTGCATAAGCAGAAAGTTCTAGGGCAAATGAACAAGCGTAACCTGAATCACGAAAGCAGAGATTCATGCCCCTCAATTA
Organism: Cacajao melanocephalus; assembly: GCA_963573385.1. Lineage (NCBI taxonomy): Eukaryota > Metazoa > Chordata > Mammalia > Primates > Pitheciidae > Cacajao > Cacajao melanocephalus. The sequence continues at coordinate 17,537 of CAUYLG010041660.1, forward strand.
ATCCCCAGGCTTGAGCCAGTTTACAACCCAGAACCCTTTGAGTGAAGGGTAGACTGGGTCCCCTTGAGAAAGGGTCCCACGACTACTAAAAATGTATACTGTTAGTCTTTCTTGCATCCTCTCCCAAAGTGATCTCTGGCCTTTTACCAGGGTGACTGTGCATCGCGGAAAAGGAAATAATCAGACCTTCTGGGGACTACTGGACATTGCCTCTGAACTCGCATTAATTCCAGGAGACTAAAAATGTTGGTGTGGCCCTTCAATCAGAGTAGGGTCTTATGGAGGCCAGGTGATTAACGGAGTCTCAGCTCATCTCCAACTTACGTGGATCCATTGGTTCCCAAACTCATCCTATGGTGATTTCCTGGTTCCAGATGCCTAGTTGGTATAGATATACACAGCAGCTGACAGAATCCCCACTTGGGTCCTTGACTTGTGAAATGAGGGAAACACCAAGTAGAAGTCACTAGAATTGCCTCTACCTAGAAAAATAGTAAATCAAAACCAATATTGCACCCCTGCAGGGATTGCAGAGATTAGTGCCACCATCAAGAACTTGAAAGACACAGGCGTGGTGATTCCCACCACATCCCCATTCAACTCTCCCGTTTGGCCTGCACAGAAGATAGATAGATTCTGGAAATGGATAGTGGATTATTGCAGGCTTAACCAGGTGGTAACTCCAGTTGCAGCTGCTGCATCAGCTTGAGCTAATTGACTCATCTCCTGGTACCCAGTATGCAGCTATTCACCTGGCAAATACCTTTTTCTCCATTCCTGTCTATGAGACACACCAGAAGCAGTTTGCTTTCAGCTGGCAAGGCTGGCAATACACCTTCACTGTCCTACCTCAGGGGTCCATCCTCTCTCCAGTCCTATGCCATGGTTTTGTTCACAGGAAACTTGATTGCATTTCTTTTCGACAGGGTATTGCAATGGTGCATTACACTGACGACATTATGCTGATTGGCACTCATGAGATAGAAGTAGCGGCTGCTCTAGATTTATTGCTAAGATGTTTGCATGTCAGAGGTGGGAAATAAACCTGGAAAATTTCAGGGGCCTTCTACCTGAGTTAAATTTCTAGGGGTCCAGTGTTGTGGGGCCTATTGAGTTGCCTTTTCTAAGGTGAAGGAAAAGTTGCTGCATCTGGCCCCTCCTGCCACTGAAACAGAGGCACAGTGCTTAGTGAGCGTCTTTGGATTTTGGAGGCAACACAGTTGCATGTTTTACTCTGGCCCACTTACTGAGTCACCTGAAATGATGCAGTTTTGAGTGCGCCCCAGAGCAGGAGAAGGCTCGACAACAGGCCAGGCTTCTGTGCAAGCTGCTCTGACACCTGGGCCATAGGACTCAGCAGATCCAACGGTGCGTGAAGTTTCGGTGGCAGAAAGGGATGTGATACGGAGCTGCTGTCCGGCCCTGGGGGTGAATTGCAGCACAGGACCTTAGGATTTGAAGCAAAGCCCTGCCATCCTCCACAGATAAATACTTTCCTTTTGAGGAACAGCTCTTTCACAGCTACCATGCCTTAGCAGAGACCAAAGACTTGACCATGGACCCACAAGTTACCAAGTCACCTGGGCTCCCGTCATGGACTGGATGCTATCTGTCCCACCACGCCGTAAATCTGAGGATGCACAGCAGCGCTCCATCATCAAATGGAAGTGGTCTATGTGTGGTCAGGCCTGATCAGGTCCTGAAAGCTTAAGTAGATTGTATAAAGAAGTGACCCAATGTTCAGGGTCTCCACTCCTGCTACACTGCCTTCTCTCCCCCAGTTTGCACCCTCGCCACATGGGAAGTTCCCTATAATCAGGTGACAGAGGAAGAAAAAACCCAGGCCTGGTTTACAGATGATTCTGCACCGTATGCAGGCATCACCCAGCAGTGCACAGCTGCAGCATGACAGCCTTTTTCTGGGACACCCCTGAAGGATAGTGGCAAAGGGAAATCTTCCCAGTGGGTAGAACTTAGGGCAGTGCACCTGCTTGTGCACTTTGCTTCAAAGGAGAAATGGCCAGATATGTAATTATATATGGATTCATGGGCTGTAATCAATGTTGTGGATGGATAGTCAGGGACTTGGAAGAAACATGATAGGAAAATTGGTGATAAAGTTGGAGAAGAGGTATGTAGGTAGACCTCTCTGAGTTGGCAAAGGATGTGAAGTTATTTCTGTCTCATGTGAAGGACCACCAAAAGGTGACCTCAGCAGGAGAGGACTTTAATAATCAAGTGGGGCTGGGTGCGATGGCTCAAACCTGTAATCCTAGCATTTTGGGAGGCCGAGGTGAGTAGATTGCCTAAGCTCAGGAGTTCGAGACCAGCCTGGGCACCACAGTGAAACCTGCCTCTACTAAAATACAAAAAAATTAGCTGGGTGTGGTGGGGGGAGCCTGTAATCCCAGCTACTCAGAAGGCTGAGACAGGGGAATCACTTGAACCCGGGAGGCGGAGGTTGCAGTGAGCCAAGATGGTGCCATTGCACTCCAGCCTGGGCAACAGAGTGAGACTCCGTCTCAAAAAAAAGAAAAAAAAATCTAGTGGATAGGATGAACCATTCTGTAGATACCAGTCAGCCTTTCCCCAGCCACTCCTGTTATCACCCAATGGGCTCATGGACAAAGTGGCCTCAGTGGCAGGGACGGAGATTGTGCATGGGCTCAGCAACATGGACTCCCACTAACCAAGGCCGAACTGGTATAGCCACAACTGAGTGCCCATCTGCCAGCAGCAGAGACCAGCACCAAGGCTCTGATATGGCACGGTTCTCCAGCGTGAAGAGGCAGGTACCTGGCTGCCTGATCACCCTGGAGAACCTTACATTAGACCACTTTCATCGTGGAAGGGGCAGCATTTTGTGCTTACTGGAATAGAGAGTCTGGATACAGATTTGTCTTCTCTGCACACAGTGCTTCTGCTGGAACTCACAGAATGCTTTATCCACCAACACGGTGGATTCCAATTCCAATTCCAATTCCACACAGCATTGCTTTTGACCAAGGAACTGACTTCCCAAGGAAGCATGGCAATAGGCTTATGTTCCTGGAATCGACTGATCTTCCCGTGTTCCCCACCACCCTGAAGCAGTTGATTTGATAGAATGGTGGAATCACCTTTTGAAGATGCAGTGATAGTGCCAGCTGGGTGATAACACTTTGCAGGCTGGGGCAAGTTTCTCCAGAAGGCTGTGTATGCTCTGCATCAGCACCCAATATGTGGTGCTGTTTCTCCCACAGCCAGAATCCACAGGTGCAGGAGTTGAGGAGTGGAAATGGGAGTGGCACCACGCACTGTTCCCCTCAGTGACCCACTCGCAGCAATTCTGCTTCCTGTTTCTGTGACTTTACGCTCTGCTGACCTAGAGGTCTTAGTTCCAGAGGGAGGAATGCTGCCACCAGGAGACACAAAAGTGATTCCATTAAACTAGAGTTTATGACTGCCACCTGGCCATTTCGAGCTCCACATGCCTCTGAATCAACAGGCAAAGAGAGAGTTATGGTATTGGCTGGGGAGACTGATCTGGACTACCAAGGAGAAACTAGACGAGTACTACTCCACCAGGAAGGTAAGGAAGAGTGTTTCTGGAATACAGCAATTCCTTAGGGCATCTTTTAGTGTTACCATGCTTGTGTTTAAGGTCAATGGAAAACTACAGCACAAGCCAGGCAGGGCTACTAATGGCCCAGACCCTTGAGGAATGAAGGGTCAGTCCTTCAGGCCAAGAACCATGACCAGCTGCCATGCTTATCGAAGGCAGAGGGAATGCAGAGTGGATAGTGGAAGAAGACAGTTATAAACACCAGCAACTGCCCATGCAACCTGTTATGAAGACTTCAGTAGTCACGAGTATTTTCTCATTACTTTTTTCTGAATACCTTTGTGCACGTATTTGCATATACAGTATATATCTTTGTTTTATTTTCTCTCACATTCCATTATTATATAATTTAAGGTATATTATCTTTATGTCATTGTATTAAGTATTGTTAATTTTACATCACAGCATTTAGGTTATGAAATACCAAGGAGAAGGGTAAACACTTGAGAATTTTACATCCATTCTTGGGGAAGGGCTTCGTGCAGTTTTTGGTTGTAGCAGAAGAGTTGTATCACAATAGGCAGGTTATTACTTTGCTAGTGTCTTTCGAGATGAAGTGTGGTATAAGGAGACGTGTGGGTGCAAAGTTGACAAGGGGTCAATTTATGGTCATATATATATATATTTCACACTTAGATAAAATTAAGATCTCATTCTGTCATCCAGGCTGGAGTGTGCTGGCACAATCAAAGCTCACTACAGCTTCAAACTCCTGGGCTCAACTGATCCTCTCACTTGAGCCTCCCAAGTAGCTGGGGCTACAAGTGTGCACCACCACACTTGGCTAATTTTTAAAAAACTTTTTGTAGAGACAAGATCTTGCTATGTTCTCCAGGCTGGTCTCAAACTCCTGGGCTCAAGAGATCCTCCCACCTCTGTCTTCTAAGTGCTGGGATTACAGGTGGGAGCCAATGCACCCAGCCGTGGTTAATTTTATGTGTCAAGCTGACTTGGCTATGGAATGCCCAGGCAACTGGTTGAACATTATTTCTGGGTGTGTGTGAGTGTGCTTTTGGAAGAGATTAATGTTTGAATAGATAGACTGTGTAACCTGATTGCCCTCAATTTGGGCAATCTGTTGAAAGCCTGAATAGAACAAAGAAGAGGAGGAAGGTTGAATTTGCTCTCTGCCTGACTGTGTGAGCTGGACTTTGATCCTCTCCCGGTTCTTAGGCCTTCAGACCTGGACTGGAATCTGTTCCATCGATTCTCTGGCTCTCTGGTTCTCAGGACTTTGAAAGCTACAACACCGGCTTTCCTGGGTCTCCAGTCTATAGATGGCAGATTGTAGAGCCTCTCAGCCTCCATAATTGTATGAGCCGATTTTTCATAATAAATCTTATATAGATAAATATTGTCTATTACATATAAATTATATATAATATATATCCTATTATATTATGCATATACATATGCATGTTTGTGTATATATTATTTATGTATACATATTTATAATATCTAATGTTTATAATATTTATAAATAATATATAGAAATCTAGATGTGTGTATATACATGTGTATGCACATATATAGGTGTGTGTATATATTTGCAAATCTTCCATTGTTTCCGTTTCTCTGGAGAACCCTGATTATTAATATAAAAGGAAAAATAAACAGTGAATGAACAACCACTGTAAGAGGCTGAGTCTACAGCCACATATACTCTCTGGTTTCTGGGTGGAATTAGCAGGCATCAAACACACCGTCAAAGCAGAAATAAGCGAGTTGCCACCGAGAAAGACCAGACCCGACCTGTGTGCTGGGAGGGTCTTTCAGGGTCTCCCACTGGAGCTGGAGGGTAGGGCAGTGTAGGGGATGGGGAGCGCTGGGGCTACCAGCAGACCTCAAAAGGAGCCAAAAGAGGGGCCTTACTAGTCCAGGCCTTACTAGGAAAGTCCTATCGGTCAGGAGGCTCCGGGAGAGCTTCCCAGGAAGGGAGCACTGAGCCGGGGCAGCCTGGGATGGAACCGAATGGGGCTTTCTTCTGCTTCTACCTCATTTTAAAGCAGCTCCTGTTGGTTTGTATATTACACAGGGGAGGAGAAAACATGCTTCCCCTCTACCCTTCTAGATTCTTCAGTTACAAATTGAATTGACATCAAACAGATGAACAGGAGAAAAGCTGTTTTAATGTATGTACTCACAGATGGGAATCCCACAAGAATAGGAGACTCAGATGAGTGAGGTGTCTAGTGAGGGGGCTCACACCTGTAATCCCAGCACTTTGAGAGGCCAAGGCAGGTGGATCGCTTGAGCCCAGAGGTTCAAGACCAGCCTGGGCAACATAGGGAGACCCCCCCATCTCTACAAAAAATTAAATTAGCTGAGTGTGGAGGCACATGCCTCTAGTCCCAGCTGCTGGGGAGAGTGAGGTGGGAGGATTACTTGTGCCTGGGAGGACAAAGCTGTGATGAGCCATGACTGAGCCACTGCACTCCAGCCTGGACAACAGAGTGAGACTCCTTCTGAAAAAAGAAAAGGAACAGCAGCCAGATGATTGAGGCTTATGTGTCACTTTGAGGGACAGAAAGGAACGGAGGAGTGAGGGGAGAGTGAGGGGAGGAGGTGTCTGGTGACAGAGGTTGCCGTGGGACGCAGATAAAAGTTTCCCAGGTGATAAAAGTGTCCAGGAACAGCTAGCTCTCTTCCTGGTTCAGATATGTTGACTAACGACCATTTCCTTTATAGGTGCAAATTTCCTTTACAAAAGTGCAATTTCTCAGAGGTAACTCTGTGCCTGCAGTTTCTCAACATAACCAGTTCCAAATCATCAATATGCCAGAGAGGGCTGTTCGGAGGTGGCAGATTCTGGTTTCCTCCAGTTCTATTAAATTCTGGTGAATTCCGAGCCTCCACAGTTGCAAACACTTTCGGGCTGACGTGTGTCCCACGATTCCTCACTCCCGCCCTGGCCAGTCCTGCAGGGAGACCTGGGACCTCCTGAGGACCCCTTTCCACTGGACGCTGGCGGGGGCCAAGAAAGGCCAGTCTAGGAAGACTGGGGAAGGTCTTTGCCACTAGTGCTCTGGTCATCGGCCCCAAAAGGCCGACTCCTGGGTCCTTGCCCAGGGCCACAGTGGGTCCCCTGAGGCCAGGACAGGATTGGTCGCCAGCAGGAGCCCGTGAAGTGGCAGCTCCGGGGGCTCACCCAGGACTCGAGGAGCGCTCCCAGAAATCCTCCTCCTTAACCCAAACTCGAGCCCTCGGGCAGAGCTGCGCCCTGGACCCGAGAGGGGCAGGCTGGCCGCTGGGCTGGCCCGGGAAGTGCCCCAGAGTCGCACCTGGGTCCCGCCGCAGTCGGGTTTGGGCCGGGCCTGGAGCGAGTCCCGGGCTTCCCCCGGGAAACGCCTCCTCCCGCCGCGCCCGCCCCCGCCCGCCCGGGGTGACCCGGGACCTGCGCTTAGGGGTGTCGCCCTGGTCCCTGGGACGCCGCCTCCTGAGATTTAAGCGAGAGCCAGGGCAGGTCGGGGACTGGGCGCCGGGCCGAGAAGACGCGAGCCCAGCAGGAGGCGGAGGAGGAAGGCGAGGGGCGGGGAGCGCAGCCGGGAGCGCGGCAGGTGAGCTGCGCGCGTGCCGGGTCCCTGCACGGGGTCGGGCTGGGCAGGGGAACCCGGACGCCTGGGACCCACAGGGGCCCCTGCCCCAGCCCCCGCCCGGAGGTGAAAGCGGCTGTGGGGAGCGCGGCGCGGCAGGTGAATGCGCCCAAGGGCCGAGCGCTGGGGCAAGCCGGGCAGGGCGCCTCCGGGGGTGCTAGGAGAGTTCTGGGCGCCTGGGACCTCTGGCCCGCGGCCAGCACCCCTGGGCGCCCCTGTTGGTGGAAGAGGGCCCCCGGGTTCCCTCGGGGCGGGGTCTTCCGGAGCGGGCTCCTGGTCCGCCTGCCCTCTGCGGCCCCCACCTGGGAGCACCGGTGCGTCTTTGCTCTTTGGGGACGAGGACCCGGAGCACTGTCGGCCGGCTTCTTTGTTTGGGGGAAATCTCTGCAGTCCCGCAGTGTTACCTGAACTCCTCTGCTTCTTGGCTCCCTACTGAGGTGGGGAGAAACTGGAAACTCGCTGAGATGCCGGGAACGATACTGCCGGCGCGGCGGGGACCGCGGGGCCAGGCTACGAGAGGGCCCCCGGGCAAGGTGCGAACGGCCCGTCAGTCCCGGGGAGGCTCGCGACTCAGGCCCAGTGGCGGCGACCCGCTGGCGGCGATCAGGGCCAGGGCCGCCTGGGCACCCGGCACCCGCAGGAACCCGCCTGGCAGGAGCGGGTCTGGCCGCTGGGCTTGCGCTCCTTGTCGGGTTACGGTGAAGGCCAGGCACCTGGGCGCTTCGGCCCACTTCATCCTGTCCAGCCGGGCTCGGGACAGTGGCATCCTGAGTGGTCAAGTGCTCCGGCCTGGCAGTGGGCGCTCTGCTCGAACATGGGCCCGGCTGAAAAACTGCCCGATGGCCAGAAAGTTTGTGCGTCAAGAGCCCTGCCAGCCCCGCCGCCTCAGGGCACAGCGCGGTGGCCCTGAATCCTGTTCAGAACGCCCAGGTGGCAGGCCTGGTCACGAGGAATCCTGGTGGCTTGTTTGGGAAGGAAAGGATAGCGGGGCGGCCCGAGGTGCGCCTGGTGGGCAGGGGGCACCCAGGGTCCGGCTTTGAGGCTGCGCAGCCCACCCCTCTGTGCGAACATGTGCGGTGGTCCTGCGGGGAAGACGAGCGCATCGCGCCCTAGGCGATGCCTGATCTCATGGAGCTCCCAACCGCGAGAACCCCCCAAATAATGGAAAATTACCAAGACTACGCAGCCCAGTTACAAGGTGTTTGGAAAACCTAAAGTGAGACTAGGGCTGTTGACCCGCCCTGGGAGGTCTGGAAATGTACTCCAGGAAGTGGGGATGGAGCCAGCCTCCCCTGCAGGAAGGCTGGGGGCTGGGAGTGTGGCAGGGAGAGTTTTCCAGGGTAAAGGGACTTGGGGACATGGGGAGCTAAGTCAGTCCTGGCTCCTTAGCTGCTGCTGTGAAGGGAGGGCTTGGTGGGTCAGGTAGCCAGGAGCTCCCCCAGGAAGTCACTGGAGGTTGCTCACGACTTCTTCACCTTTACTGAGTTCGTTTGAAGAAGTGGGATCTGCCCCACTCCCTCTGCAGAACTACTGGACGGAAGAGGTTAGAATAAAACCTAGAAACACCCTCAAGTAAGAATGCACTAGGCTGGAGAGTTGCGGGGCCGCCTCCTGTGGGCTGAGACCTCTGCCTGGAGACAGTCCTCTACCTTGGCCTCTAGTTATTTTTAATTATCGACTGGTGAGCTGGCTGGGCCTTTGTTCTCTGCTTGGATGTTTGTTTGGTCCCCAGCAACTGCCCTTATTCACACCCACCAAGGACAACCTTCTAACAGCAAGCTTGTGCTGCCGCTGGAGCCACGGGCAGGGCCTCCCGGGTTGCTATGGTCCACCTGTCACTGTTGGCTGCTCTATCTTCAACTAAGACACCTTAATCATAGGAGTACATCTGGCTGCACTTTTGTTATAATAATAACTACAGACTTTGATGTAGCACTTTCTTTTTTCAGCCAGGCATCATTGCAAACCCTTTATAACATACTTAACTCCGTTGTAAGGACACTGGGGAAGAGAGGTTGGGTAGCTTGTCTAAGGTCTTGTAACCTGTAAGGGGCAGAACTGGGGATAAACTTGGCCTGTCTGGCTCCATGGGTCAGGGCTTCCGGTGTCGGGTTCTGAGTTGGAGACACAGGGTGCTTAGAAGGGACTTTGGTGCCCATCGGCACAGTATTGATTCCCTTCGCTCCTTCCCTGGGTCCTCCCTTTGGGAGGTCGGAATGTTACCAACAAGTGAAGGAAAGGAGGGAAGGAAGCTGAAAACCAGGTGCCTGGAATCCTGACTGGAAAGGGCTTGTTCCTGGGCCAGCCTCTGATTCTCCCCAACCTGATAGAGCCCAGCCCCTGCCCACAGCCCACCTGGGCTCCCCCTCTAGCAGTATGACAAGGCCAGAGGGCTTGGAACGCCAAAAGGGGGACCGTGGAGGGCTGACCTCCTGGGCCATGGGGGCATTGAGTGACACGACGCTGGTGCAAATGTCCTGTAGGTGAAAAGGTAGATACATGCATTATGTCATGCCAGTAACCACCGCCACCACCACCACCACCACCACCATATATGAGTGTGTTGTCCCCCTGCTCTGGGCCCAACCTAAGGGTGAGGGCCCTACCAGGAAGTGTAAACCAGAAGTCTGGCTGGGTAATCTTTTCCACCTGAATCTGTGGCAGGATTCCCTAGGGGAGCTTTGTAATAATATGGGTCATTGCCTTGGTTCCAATTGCTGCATCTGACTCTGAGAATGGGGCCCAGGCATCTTATTACCATGATTATTTTCTAAGCCCTCTTGAAAATTCTGGGTTTGGGAAGCACTGATCAGATCTAAGCCTTGGGCACTGAGGCAGAAAGGAAAGGTGAGTGCTCAGTGGAGTGGTTGTTCAGTTTTGCTTGCTGAAGACTTGAAAAGTAGCCTTGCTGGTGGGGAGAGTGAGTCCAGAGAGAGCTCCCTGCAGGGAGCCAGAGAGCCCAGGGCATTGAAGACGCAGGTGCTTTTCTGCTCTCTGGTCCCTCCTGCTCTGCACTTCCTGGGTATCCCTCGGCCCATGGTCGCCAGGCCTTTGCTGCTCTTCCTGGCCCCTCCTGACTTTCCAGGACACCTGCCAGGGGATCCCCCAATACTGGATGCCTTGGGTGGCCTCAGGATTGGGGTGTAGGAACATTATGTACCTGAGAGCTGAGGTCTGTTTGGGGTCAGCCTTTGTGGGGTGCCTTCTGGCCCTAAGGCTGATGTGGGAAGCCCTGACTTGCAAGTAGCAGGGGTATGGGCCTGAGTGTGAAGGAGGGGGCTTATGATGTCCCCACGGCCACCGACCATCCTGGCCCTACCTATTCTGTGGACACCCAGGGAGGAGCAGAAGGGGGACCTACGGCAGGGTAGCAGCTTGGTTGAGCATGCAGGCAGCTATTCAGGATGACCTAGAACAGAGGCTGAGCTCCAGGAGAAGGCAGAGCCTGATCTGGGACTTGATTATTCCTGGTGGCTGGGCAGGGGTCAGGAGAGAGGAACTGAATGCATGGAAGATGTGCTGCTTGGGAGTCAAGGCTGATTTTCCGCCAGGGGTGTGGGTAGTTACTTTTGCTGTAAACAGAGTGGAGTTTGAGAAGGCAGGCAGCTCAAAGACATGCTTTTCATCCTCCTGGAGGCGAGTCTGGGAGAAGGAGGCGAGGGCGCAGACATCTGTATGTGGAGAGCGCTGAGCCGTTGGGCATCCATGGCAGGAGGGGCTGAGGGCACAGACTTGTGATAAGAAAGCAGGAAGTGTTTGAAGGGCACCTTGGTTTGTGGTCATGGCAGCTGAAGTCTGGAAGTTTGCTCAAGGGCAGGCTAGGCGGAAAAATTGGGGCTCTCAAGTGGAACTCAGAAGAGAGGCTGTGATGATGGGATTTGTTAGAAAAATACTTTCGAGCGAGGTCTGACTTGGCAGCTGGGGCTAAGCTGAGGCTTTTTATGATTGCTTGTTTGTACAAGGTGCACAGTGCAGTGTCAAATTCCCTTTAAGGCCATCGCTTTCCAAGGGGCTGTGCTGGCAGGGCACTCAGCCTGACCCCACTGCAGCACAGCCCAGGGGGCACGGGAGACCATGCTTTCTAGGGACGATGGGTTTGGAGTTCTTTCTGCGAGATTCCGATGACAGAGAATTCACTGACATTTTCAAGTTCACTGTTGATGATGCATTTATAAAGAGTTGGGAGCAGCGTTGAAAGATCACCATGTCTGATCTCGATGCTCAAGCCTGATTCTGTTTGGGAATATGTTGGGGAAACGATCTTCCAGTCTTGAAACACACATTTTAGGTTTGAGGAATGTGGTACTTTCTCAGGTAGCTCCAGGCCGTATTTGAACTTCTTCATTGTTGGAAGCTTGGTTTCCCCAGATGGAATCCAAGCCTGCTCTTCTGACAATTCTGATCGTGATCCTGGTATTGTCCTTTGAATGTACGCAGAATAAATTGAATTCCTTTTCCACGTAGCCGGCTCTTAGGTGTTGGAAGATAACCCTGATCTGCCATCGTTACATTATTGAGTGCTTGTCATGGGTTGGGCGCTCAGCTGGGGGCTCGCTTTCTCACTCGGGTCCCTGTGACAACCCTGCTTCCGTTTCGTCCCCATTTTACAGATTGACTTGGACAAGTTCTTTACACCTTAGCCAGCGGCTTGTGTGTAGTGTTGAAGTCTCCTCCTGGAGTGACCTGGGGGCCTCTGCTGCTTCCTGCCTGTCTTGTCATGCTACACTCAGCTTCGGGCACCTGGAGTCCAGGAGGTCACTCACTGTCCTGACTCGGGGTGCTGGTGTTGTCTAGGTCTGGGAATCTCATCTCTCTCTGCTACATTTCATCTTACTCATTTAGTCTTTGGAACTCAAAAAAAATTTTTTTTCTGTGAATTGTATTGTATTTCAAATTTACATTTCCAATGATCTGTTGTTGGTATATAAAAACACAATAGATTTGGGTGGGTGGTAGGAACTCAAAAAACATTTAAATACTGTCTTTGCAAGCTACAAAGCTAGATTTAGAAAAACAAAGAGAGAGAGAGAGAGAGAGAGAGAGAGAGAGAGACGGGGAGAAACAGACTGGATTTCTGCCCTAAAAAGTCTGTAATCTCTTGGGGACAATAAGTCATTCACAGAAAAGGAAACTTGGATGATGCAAGCAATCCCCTCCCAAGGTGATCTCTCTGCTTCTCACTCAACCTCTCTCTCTCAGCAGAACCCTTGTACCAATCATTGTGTGTGCAGTTTACCTGATTGTACATAAACAAGTGTCTGCTAAACTGCCACGTAAATCCACTGTCAGCTAACTTTCATTTAGTTGAGTTTCTTTCCTTAAGAGGACAGAACATCTCGTTGTATAATGTGATGTTGGTGCAGTTATGTTGGCATAAGGGGCTCTTTTTCATCATTTGGTCATGGGCTGGGACGTGACGGTGGATGGTGGTAGTGTTGTCAGGAGTTTGAAGAAGAGATGCTGGGTCTGAGCCTGGCCTGTCTGTTTCGTCTCACACCTCCAGCACCTCGAACAGTACCGGTCACACATGGGGGCTTTGAGAAGGAGCAGGTCCGTGCACAGTGGTGGGCGGTGGAGTCAGTGTATTCTCTTCATTGAAGAGAATGCCCCTGGCTCTTGGGTGGGAGTCAGTGTCTATGAGCCTGACTTCATGCGCGTTGGCTTGGTTGTTTGGAAAGTAAGTCTTCGGCAAACATGTCCGGAGATCTCCAGAGCAGAGAAGCTAGGAGAAACGATTCTTGTTTTGCCCGTAACTTCTCATGTCAGGAGATGTGGATACAATGCCACAGCATCGTCCTGCTGTGTGGTGGCCAGGCAGGTGACTCCTGGGCTGACTCAGCTCTCCGTCCAGGAGGGACCAAAACAGCATGAGAACAACTGCGTGCCATCGTGAGATTCAAGTGGCTGACACTGTTTGTATTGAAGAAAGTGCTCCCTGCCAGCCAGGAGTGGGGCCTGAGTGCCACCCACTGTTGCACTTTTGCACTTAGAGGAAGATTTCCCAAAGTGCTCATGGTGGCTGGCTTTCCAGAATTGAGAACCGTCATCCTGATTTAAATGATGGGAGAGAACGTTTGCTACACAGCGTTGTCTCTCCTCATCTCCTCATCTTGCTCCTTTCAGAAACCAGTTAACGAGATGTACAAGCTTGTGAGGGCAAGGAAATGCCTGTTTTGAAGATGAACAGGACTGAGGGTGATGTCCTGGTCTTTTGGGGACAGTCGTGCTCCCCCTTTCAGATCTAATGCCAGGGAGGGGCATTTCCCACCTTCTTTTCTTCTCAGCTGGAGAATAGGTTTTTTTTTCTTTTTTTCTTTCTTTTTTGAGATAGAGTCTCTCTCTGTCACCTGGGCTGGAGTGCAGTGGCCTGATCTTGGCTCACTGCAACCTCTGCCTCCTGGGTTCAAGTGATTCTCCTGCCTCAGCCTCCCAAGTAGCTGGGACTACAGGCACCCGCCACCACGCCCAGCTAATTTTTGTATTTTTAGTAGAGATGAGGTTTCACCATGTTTGCCAGGCTGGTCTTGAACTCCTGACCTCAGGTGATCTGCTCGCCTTGGCCTCCCAAAGTGCTGGGATTACAGGGGTGAGCCACCGTACCTGGATCAGCTGGAGAATGTGATTGGCAGCGTGACTCTGGTCTTCCATTCCAAAGTCCATGGTAGCTGATTTGGGCGCACTTAATATTTTTGTTTAGCATGTTCTGTCGGTTGTGGGATTGCTAGAAGAGATAGGATTATCCTGGGACTGCCTCTGGGTCCCGTGGCTTTTATTTGACAATTCACAGCTGTGGCTCCTGGTGTTCCTTCCCTGGCTTCCTTGTTAGGGATCGTGAATGAATAGCAGGTGTGGGTTTTGAGCATCGATTCATTATTCCTTTCAGAGGGCTTCTGAGCTGGGAGAGCCGCCAATGGGATCGAATTTTCACTTCCTGAAACTTCAACCAAACCTATAACTGGGGAGATAGGAGAGCCGAGAAACCAGAGGCGTGAGAATGTATTTGGTGAGGCAGGACTCTTTGAAAGCAGTCTTAGGACGGTACTGAGTTCTTTCCTGCTTATGAGACAAGAATGCAGGATTTATTGTGTTGATGTCAGGCCTGAGGATCCTCTCTCTTCACAAAGCAGATGTAGGCAGGGTCTATTATGTGATGTGACTAAAAGGCTTAAGTGTTTTCGATACGTTTTAAATGGTGATCCTTCCTACCTGTATATTAGTCACTTTCCTTTCCTCATACCCAGGAAGGTGTGAACTTTAGTTTTAATCCTAAAAAATGTCTCAAAGCTACGACATGACCTAGCTCTTATATTTTTATCTGTACATGAAGAGTAAATAAATGATGTGTGCGTGTTTATTGTAACCTGTTTGGTGAGATTTCTCAGGACTAAAAAGCCATACTCGTTTTCATTCATGGCAGGTTGCTGGGGTTTTTCAGTTTAATGATTCAGGAACTAGTTCCGCTGAGGACATGGAAAAGCAGTGGTGTGCTGATGCTGGCCCCACTGTACGTGGCTCCGTGGTGGGCTTCATGCTGGTCGCCTGGGAGTACTTACCGAATGCAAATCTGCAAATGTCACAAGACAGCCCTCTTTTCCTTCAGCAGGTTGTTAAATGTGCATCAGCTTTATAATTCCTCTTATTTAATGAAAACTTATGTAGCACTCATTTTATGCTGAGCACAAAGCACTTCATTAGGATTCACTCGTTTAAAGCCCTGGTGGTAGGTGTTCCTATTTTCTGCATTTTCAGATGGGGAAACTGAGGCACAGAACGGTGGATAGCTTCCTCCAGGTCATGGATAGTGAGTGGCTGAGCCTGAGTTTGGATCCAGAGTCTAGTCACAGAGGTCAGGGGCTGAACCCCTGTTCAGGGCTGCCTGCTGCGGTTTGAGCACCTGCTGTGTACCAGCAGATGGGAAATACTCTTCTCTGGGCGTGTCACAGGCAGCGGACCCTGGTCTGGCCAGCCCCGAAGGCCAGAGCCTCCTCCAAGCTCTTGTTCCCTCATTGGGAACGTGGTCTCATGGATGGATAATCTTGAACACCATTTCTTAGAATATTCTTTGGTCATTGAAAGCCAAGTGAGAAGGGATGGAAAAAAGCCCTTTATTTGCTCACGAAGTGTGTGTCAAAGAAAAAAAAATCATTCAATGACACTTGTTAAAGATGGTGAGGCGGAGTTTATTCAGGACCATGGAGACAGGTACAGGGACCAAAGCCAGCAGATTTTGCAGTGGAAGAGAGAGATTGGGATCCACTTGAGTACAGCATGGGCAAGTGGGAGTTAATTTATAACCAAGGTTCAGGGTGGGGTTGGTGTGGGTGGAAAAATCACAAAGAAAAAACATCGAGGGTAAGGGGGATTCTGGCTAAACCAACCGAACAGGATTCTTGCTGAAGACAGGCTGGGTGATCAGACATCACCTGTGGCACGGTGGAGGCTGAGGAACCCAATCAGGTATTGGAAGTAATCAGATACCGAGGGTGGGAGGTTCTGTCTAAACTGAGCAAAGTTTTTCGTTAAAACTGGATTTTCCAAGGAAATGCACAGATGACCTAGAAGCTTCAGGAGCCTAAGGTAAGTCTGATCAAGCAAAGAACCTTTGTCCATGGGGAGTGATGTCAGAATGTGGCTTTACTATAAAGCATTTCACGTTGTTGGCATCTCTAGCTATTATTGTTAACTCGTCACAAATGGCAACAAACGAAATGGCCCACAGCATTCTTTTCATTACTGCTAATCTTAGCAATGGTCAAAATGGTTGGCTCTGAATTTCTTTCTTTTTTGGGTTTGGGGTAGTAAATGGAGTGGTTGTGGATGTGTTTTATGAATTTTTAAACATATGTATCTATTAAAAATTGGGAGGGCCCACATGGCCTATTTAAAAAAGTTAACTGTGAGCTATATATATCTGGCACTGAGCTCTGAACCACCTGCTGGGCGGTGTGGGGCTCCCAGCAGCACCTGTGGACGTCTGGGGAGAGACTGCTGTGATTTCACCTGCTGTTTCTCAGTTCCTGGCATCACGAGGCACTCCTTCTGCACTCTCCTGGAACCCTCAGCTTAACACAACGGTGGTGATTGCTCTATCCGTTTTCCCATGAGGACCCTGATATTTCAGCAAGGTTCAGTAACTCACCCATTGACACTTCCAGGGAGCTATGCTGCCAGGAACTGGCCCAGGTCTTTGCCTCCTGGGCCCATCCTGTCCTTAACCTCTGCTGACCTTGACAGGTTTAGTTACCTTGTTATTTCTTCAGTGTTTTAATCCCATGGAGTCTCCCTTGGGTAGATGTTCTGTAAAGGGAAGATCCCAGCTGCCTGGTGAGAACCAGGTTAAGTCCAGCAGGATGCCTGGGCTTGACAGCAGTGGAGTTGTAAGTGGCCACGAGCCCCAGGCAGTCCCCTGAGAGCCCTTCCCGATGGATGTCTGAGCCACTGAGTTTGTTTCTTCTTCTCTCTGGTCAGGCTGTCCTGGCCGCAGCACTTGCAATCGTACCCCATCCTCCCACCCACTCTGATCCCACAGGAGAGTGCTTCTGCAGTAACCTCTGAGGTATGAGTGGGTCCCAAAGTCCTTAAATATGGAAGGATGTGGGGAAGTGGTAGCAAAGATTCAGGCCAAACGTCAGCAGGAAATGCTGCTGCTTGTTCTAGGTAACCTTCACCCAGAGATTCTTCTAGTTCTTTCCAGATTTATCTTCTAAAAACTAACTGGTATGGAAATATTACAGTCCTGTAATTCTTTCTTCTAGGTCGTATTGAACATTCCAGATACCTATCATTACTCGATGCTGTTGATAAAATCAGGATGGCTTTGAACTCAGTAAGTGGTTAATTATTACCTTCCTGGCCTTTTCTTTGTTCCCTTGTCCCTTCTGTTATTCCCAACAGTGTTTGTGGGTCAGTAATTGCAAGGGCTCTTTGTAGGGAAGGGTGGGCCAGGCTGATGCTGTTCAAGGCATCCTCTAGAAAGAGTGAGTCAGAGGAGCAGCCACACAGCTGTCCAGGTGAGTCACAAAAGCCATGGCTGTCGGGTAGATGTGGGTGATATACATCCTCACCTTGACCCCGTCCCTTTCTGCTTTGCGGGACAGGGGCAGGGATGAGGTGTGGGGACAGGTGAGGCAGGATGACGATAACAGGGGTATGTCCCAGGGAAGAGACTCATGTGGGGTCCCATCGGTGCCCAACTGAGAAACTGGGAAAAGTCATAACTGCATGAAGCATTGGTGGGCTGCCCTCTCCCTGGAGCCCACTCCCTTTGGAGACAAATGTGATTAAACTCTGCTTCCCATTGTAACTGATCAATTTGCCTTGTACCTAAAATAAATGCATTTAGTAAAGAGTTTTAAACACTTCCTAGAGTCTATGTCTGGAAAATAGACCTTGTTTTCTCCTTGATTTGTTACTGATATTCATTTTTTACTGGGTCTGAGTTTAATTTCAAGTCCACTGCTCAGGAATTTTCAGGGACAAACCGCCTTGCTTACTGCAGCCTGGCTGGTGGACAGCAAGGTCTTAGATGACTGAGATTGCAGCCTCTGGCTCCCTCATTTAGATGAGAGATTACCTTGTGTTTTCCCTCTGTGCGCTGCTCCAGTTCAGAGTTGTAATCTTCCGACTTTTGAAGATAACATTAGTGAGTTATTAAGTGGAGGGGAACTCTGGAGCCTTGTTTGGCTCATCCAGTTATAATCAACTTCCCTGGAGGCCCCGTTTGCAGTTCTAAGGGCTATGCTGCCTCTGCTCAGAACACCTGTCCGATGAGGACAAACTCACTGTCATTCTCTGAGGTCAGTAAGAGATAAGGGGCAGAAATTATGAATGGGAAAAAGTTTTGCATGGGGGCCCTTAGATACAGATAGGAGGAAAAATGTGGCCTCCCAGAGTGCCCGAGCCAACAGGCAACTGGGCAGAGCCAGAAGAAGGGGAAGATGTGAGCTGGTGGGGCCCAGAGTGGTCTGTTCGGGGTGGGTCTTGACAGGGTAGGCCTTGGGAAGGCAATTTTGAAGTAGGCTGAGGAAGGGGAGATGGGCATTCTAAGAAGAGAGGCACCAGCTGAAGGATAGAGCAGAGAATAAAATGCTACATCCAGGCAGTTCCTTTCACATTGATCATGGCCACGCTCTGACCCAGAAATTTCATTTAAAGGGATGTAGTGACATGTTTCCATCCTCTGCACAAAACTGCATGTGCTGTGTAAAGACGTGTATCGCAGCAGAGCTGCTAATAGCCCACACTGTGAGCCACTTAAATGTCCATTAATAAGAGATGGTGAGTAAGTGATGATACCTTCCTTATATAGGAGAAGAGGACGTAGATGAGGTATTTGCAGGTAACATGGAGAGTGTGCTCCTTTAGGCAAATTTCTTAACTCAGTCTTGACTTGGCAGAATGGCTGTATTAATTTGTGCCTGTGTCAGTCTTGCTGGCAGGGGGGTGGGGTTGTGGTCAGTGTTCAAGATTATAAGTACAGGGGCCTGGTGGCAGGTGAGTTCTCCAATGTTAAGCTATTATTCTTCTCATTCTAATTCTGATATTGCTAGTTCATAATTTTGTATATCAATATTCAAGGAGAAGACTGGAGGAATTAAAAGTGTAGGATATTGGCTTAATGGATTCTAACCCCAGACCTCTACACAACTTTTTAAAATTATTACTATCTTTTACTAAATCCCAATGTCAGCCACTTTTTAAAAATTATTTCAAAGAATAAATAGCCCACTGTGCAAACTTGAGTTTGTGTGGTGGGCTTTTCAGCTGACACAGAAGCCCTAGAGTGGGTATCCCCGGCTTGGGTGGCTCTCGGGTTTGAATCTGTACATCTGGAGTGAGTCAGGGGCCCCAGAGCTTTGCTGTCATTGATTGGTCCCCAGCAGCAGACAAGCCTCTCATTGACCTCAATTTTCCCTCTTTCATTCTTTTGAAGGACAGATTTTTCATGGTACTTGTCCTCATTGTTTTCATAGTGTTCAAATCTGTATTTTTTTTTGAGAAGGAGTTTCTGTCTTGTCACCCAGGCTGGGGTGCAGTGGCACGATCTCTGCTCACTGCAACCTCTGCTTCCTGAGTTCAAGTGATTCTCCCGCCTCAGCCACCCAAGTAGCTGGAACTACAGGCGGGTACCACCGTGCCTGGTTATTTTTGTATTTTTAGTAGAGATGGGGCTTCACCATGTTGGCCAGGCTGGTCTCAAACTCCTGACCTCAGGTGATCTGCCCGCCTCGGCCTCCCAAAGTGCTGGGATTACAGGCATGAGCCACTGCACCCGGACAGATCTGTATTTTTGTATATATCGGCTTTAATTGTTAATAAATATTGTATTAAGTTGTCATGAAGGAACTCCTGTTTAATAAATGAACATGTAAGGAAAAAAAGAACGAATAGTGAAAAACAAAACAAAACAAAAAAACTTTGGTAATTGAAAGTTCTGGTTAGTTTTTATTCTAAATAAGTTCAATGTTTGGCATAGTTGTAGGCACCTAGGGAGAATCTATGGTACCTTTTCAATGTCTTGTCACTTTGTTATTAATCTCTAACTATATAAGCTACACAGATAGGATGCATATTTCACAAAGTAAAATAAAAACTTTATCAATTTAAAAGATCATTGGTATAGCTGTGAGATGATGTGATATTTTATATTTAACCCTTTAGTGCAAATGAAAGTTTTATCTTATTCGTCTTCTTTTCAATTGTTTAGGGGTCACTGCCAGGTATTGGACCTTACTATGAAAACCATGGATACCAACCGGAAAACCCCTATCCCGCACAGCCCACTGTGGCTCCCAGTGCCTACACTGTGTATCCGGCTCAGTACTACCTGTCCCCGCTACCCCAGTACGCCCCGAGGGTTCCGACCCGCGCTTCCAACCCCGTCGTCAGCACGCAGCCCAAATCCTCATCGGGGAGAGTGTGCACCCCAAGTAGGATTCTCTTTGTGTTTATTTCCTATGATAAACCCGAGGTTCTGGTTCTGCTTCCCCAGTGGGCCCTCTGTTCCCACCAGCTCTGTCGCCAGCTCTCCTGGTCTGACCCTGCTCCTCTGTCTGCCGGAGCCAGTCTGTCTTCACGCCTTTCCACTCTCTTCCTGCTGGGCCAAAGCTGTTTCAGCCAGGTCTGTCCTCTTGCCCAGGGGTCTCTGTCTTCTGTAACTCTCCTGTATAGCTCTGCCTGTTCCACTCGGCGTAGGCTTTTGAGATCACCTCTGGGCTTCTTGGCTGTGTGGTTTATGGATGTATCCTCTTGAATAAATGGTAAGCTTCCAAGAGCAGAAATCAACGACCTTGCCTTTCTTTGTCCCCTGAATGTGACAGGTCATGTTTAAGGTGCTCTGTGTTACTTTGTGTTCAGTGAATGTCCTGGGTGGTGTGTCTGCAGCACAGAAGTGTCTGTGCTGTCCCAGCGGGCCTCACAGTCCTGCAGGCGGCCGGAGTGAGCCTGGGAGGACTGCAGGTTAAATTTTCTCTGCTGCCACTTCAGTCCTTCCTCTTCCTCACCCTCCCATTCATCTCCTTTCTTTGCCATTTCATGTGGTCTCATGTCTTTCCAGACCGCTCCCTCTCGCACTGCCTCCCAGCTTTGAATTCAGGCTGGTTTCAGTGCTAAGAATCGCCCAGGTGGGACTCACACAGCAATGGCTATGCCAAAGGTCTTTAAGTTGATCCTTTAATTGATAGTGTTTTTATTTTATTTTGCGAAATGTGCATCCCGTCTATACAACTTGTACAGTTAGAGATTCGTCAGAATGTGAATTTCCATGTGTCCACATCACATGATCATTGGCAGGATTAATGCCAGTGCTCTGTGAAGCCCTGTCTGTCTGCCCCCACCTCTCTCCCACTCAGGAAAAGTGCTGTTGCTCTTGAGTTTCTGTCCCTCTTCTCACCCCCTCGCCCTTCACAAATGGCTCTTCTGCCCTGTTCCTCTCCTGCCACCTCCCCTTTCTGAGTTTTTTACCCCTTCATGAGCCTTCCTTCCTAATCATCCCTCCTCCTCTCCCTTCTCTGTTTCTGTCTTTCCCTCCTTCTGATGTTCCTCACCAAACAGATACTTGTGTTTGCACTGATGTTCTTCTGGGGGTGGTTGGGTGGGTCAAGGCCAGTGGTTCTCAGTCAGGACAATTTGGACCTCCAGAGACAATTGGCAGTGTCTGGAAACAGTGTGGGTGGTTACAAGTGGGGAGGGGGTGCTGCTCCCAGGTAGGCACCGGGGATGCTGTCCAACCTCCTGCAGTGCACAAGACAGCTTCCTTACCCCGAACAGCATAGAATCCTCTGGGCAAAATATCGCTTAGTGTCGAGATTGCAAACTCCTGGTCTTTGCCCATTGTGGGGATGGAAGGAAGCCAGGGTGAAAGGGTTAAGGAACTATGTGTGACCTACCCCCCAAAGAAACGGCAGTGGAAATCCTCTCCTGAAGTCAGCGCCTCTAGATGGGGGTGTTCCTGCCAGTGACAGCCAAACCCGGGAGGGCAAAAGAACCCCTGGCCCACCTGAAGGACAAATTTCCACGTCTCCTGGGAAAGACTAGATGATGACATAGCATCAGACGGGGTAGATGAGTCCCTTCTCAGTTGCTTTTATAAGGGAAGGATATGAACCTGCATGTATGATTTTGCATTATAAAACTCATAAACTCAAAAACAATTTAGTAATTTAATTGAACTTACCTTGGTATTATTTTTAAGAACACACTGTTGGCATCTAACTTACAGAAATGTATACATTTTGAAGTGCAGTGTTTGGCTTTGAAGCTCTTCTCCCAGTTATTTAGTAGCACAAATTCAGAAGCACCCATCAGGAGCATAAGGAACTTTCTCTAGACTTAATGTATTTATTTGCTTTAGCAACAGCCGTAGAAGGTTGATGATTGAATAGGAGCGAATACACAGCTAAAAGCTTAGGCTTTGGAGGATTGAAGGTCAATAGTCCTTCAAATGTACACGTGAAGCAAACAGTGGACACGGGAAACCACAGGGCTGCGTTGACAGCTGTTAAGTTGGTCATGATGGAGGGAAATAGTGAGTTGTGTGTGTGTGCATGCGTGCATGTATATTTGATATGGATTCTTGCTGTCTCCCAGGCTGGAGTGCAGTGGCGCTATCTTGGCTCACTGTAACCTCTGCCTCTCAGGTTCAAGCAATTCTCCTGCCTCAACATCCCAAGTAGCTGGAACTACAGGTGTACCACCATGTCCAGTGAATTTTTGTATTTTTAATAGAGATGGGGTTTTTGCCATGTTGGCCAGGCTGATCTTGAGCTCCTGACCTCAGGTGATCTGGCCGCCTCGGCCTCTCAAAATGCTGGGATTACAGACGTGAGCCACCATGCCCGGCCGGTGAGTTGTAATTAAACTCTGCAACAGCAGCCATGACCAGCCAGGACCTGGTGATGTCTGTACTGATCATGCACTGGCTCCAAATGCCTGTCCAGCAAAGTGAACTTGGGGGTTCCTGCTTTGCATACACTCCTGGTGAGAACCACACAGATCACCACATGCTCAGTGTGAGGTTCAGGATACCTAATGGAATAGCCCTCCACTCAGCAGACCAGTTATTTGATCTTGGATAAAATGGCACTTGGGAAGTCATCTACGGAGGAAAGTGTCCTTGGCCTCAGAGAGGCCATCTGGAATTTCTCCCGTGAACAACCTTGGCTCCAGCCTGCCTTCGTCACATATAATCATTGCAGCCGAGTTATGAGAACACTGTGTGCCTGGGCACGGCCCTCAGACCAGTGGTGCTGGCCCCATCTGTGAGCCTGTTTGAAATTCAGATTCAGGTCAGGCGTGGTGGCTCATACCTGTAATCCCAGAGGCTGAGGCGAGCGGATCACTTGAGCCTAGGAGTTCAAGACCAGCCTGGGCAACATGGTGAAACCTCATCTACCAAAAATTAGCCAGGCATAGTGGTGCACACCTGTGATCCCAGCTACTCGAGAGGCTGAAGTGGGAGGATGGCTTGAGCGTAGGAGTAGGAGGCCACAGTGAGCCGTGATTGTGCCACTGCACTCCAGCCTGGGCAACAAGCAAGACTCTGTCTCAAAAAACAAAAAAAGAAAAGAAAGAAAGAAAACAAGAGCAATGCAGATTCATGCCTGACCCCCTGGTGATGCAAATCTCTGATGATGCGAACCACCACATTCCCCAGGTAATTTTTAAGCCTGTAATGGTTTGAGAGTGATTGTAGAAACATCAGAATGTTGTCACCAAGTGAGAGATGTGGCATTGAGCCCTCGGGAGATGGGTCAGCTCTGAGCTTCTCACCCTGGCAGACCTCCAGAGGCACAGGTGTGGCCAGGTAGGGAGTTCCTGGCTGTCACGCCACCTCTCCAGCCTGGGATGGTCTGTTCAAATGCCTTCCCCTCCCCTCTCCTCCACCTCTCCACCTTTTGTTCAGGGAAAGCTCCTGGGAGCTCCTGGACCTGGGGCTGCTGGGCATCACTGGGGTGATAGGGATGGACGCCCTCGCTCCTGGCCCATGAGCTGGCTGGGCGCAGCATCTGACTCTGCCATGCCTCTGTGGCACCTGTAGCTATCTTCTGAACTCTGTGTGACTTTTGACTTACCCTTGAACTGACAATACTATGTCTGGCTAGAGACAATCAGTGACCTTTTCCAAATTCCTTTATTTTTTTCTGAAATGTGCTTTTCCTCTGAGTTTGATATTTCTGCCCTTGGACCTAAGGGCCTGTGCTGGCACTGTCCAGCCGGGCTTAGGGCAGCCATGGGAGGGTTCTGCAGCTGCACTGTCCGACATGGTAGCCACTGGCCACATGTGATGGCTGAGCACTTGAATTTACGTCATTTTACTTAATTCCATGGAACATTAATTAAATAGCCACATGCAGCTGGCGGCTGTCTGAATGGGACACTGTGGGCTTGTTTATAGCATCTATTCGCTAAACAGCCTTGGGCAAGATAATTTATTCTGCTTTGAGTACCACTGACAGAGTGATGATAGTTTTGGGGACAGTATTATTGTTTCGCTTATGCCTGTAATTAGCAAGATGAGGTCTTAGTCCCCCCCCCTTTTTTTTAAACTAATCATTTGCCTATTTTAAGACCCTCTTTTAGCATACCATACATTTTTTTTTTTTTGAGACAGAGTTTTTGCTCTGTCACCCAGGCTGGAGTGCAATGGTGTAATCTCAGCTCACTGCAACCTCTTCCTCCTTGGTTCAAGTGATTCTCCTGCCTCAGCCTACGAAGTAGCTGGGATTACAGGCACCCACCACCACGCCTGGCTAATTTTTGTATTTTTAGTAGAGACAGGGTTTCACTATGTTGGCCAGGCTGGTCTCGAACTCTTGACCTCAGGTGATCTACCCACCTCGGCCTCCCAAAGTGTTAGGGTTACAGACATGAGTCACCACGCCCAGCCAAGACAAAAAGCATATGGTAAGGTTTAGTGTTATGGGAGAAGTAGGATTGCCCATGATATTTCTCAAAATTAAAAGTCACATTTTTAAGTGCATATTAAGTAATTATTTCTTAATATGGTGTTCTATAAAAATAACGGAAAACATTTGAGAGCATGACTTCTAAACAACTCTGGTCTGAATGGTGTGCTCTCCTCCTTCTTCCAGAGACTAAGAAAGCGCTGTGTATCACCTTGGCCCTGGCGGCCTTCCTCGCAGGAGCTGCGCTGGCCGCTGGCCTGCTCTGGAAGTTCAGTAAGTGCAAAGGAGCCTCACTTCCACCATATGCTCTATCAGTCCCCGGTGCGCTGAGCCAGACTCTGCTCTCTGGGCTATTGAGAGCTCCCGAGGCCCACCGTGAAGTTTCTCTCTTACATAATGAGGCTGTCTGTCTTCCCTTCTCTTGTTTAACTATGGTATTGACACACCGTGGGAGAAGCATGTAGAATGTGCCCAGTGCTTTGGGGTGCTTGGTGCCACCCAGCACTGTGAACACAGGTTCTTCTACCTTGGGGCCACAGCCGGTTACCTGTATCTCACTGCATAGCAGTGGTTGTTGGGGGCCAGGCCCACCCCTCCCTGTCCCACCTCCTGCAGCTGTAGCCTGAGGCTTTCCCATCAGGCTGAGGTGGTGCAGACCCATGCATCATTGTGGATCCTTGAAGTTACCTTGAAGTGTGGCAGAGAGGACGTGTGAGTGCCGTCCAAACCCACACATGGAGAGGGTCTTTCCCACTGGCCCCATGAAAATAAGGTGCCCCACTGCTAATTTTGCTTATTCTTGCTGGTGGCAAGGACACTTCTCCTCCTGATTAAAGTGGAGAATTGGCTGCGTACAGTGGCTCATGCCTGTAATCCCAGCACTTTAAGAGGCCAAGGCAGGTGGACCACCTGAGGTCAGGAGTTCGAGACCAGCCTGGCTAACATTGTCAAAACTCCATCTGTACTGAAAATACAAAAAATTAGCCAGGCATGGTGGTGCACGCCTGCAATCCCAGCTACTTGGGAAGCTAAGGCAGGAGAATCACCTGAACTCAGGAGATGGAAGTTGCAGTGACCAAGATCGTGCCCCTGTACTCCAGCTTGGGTGACAGAGTGAGACTTACTTTGTCTCAAAAAAAAAAAAAAAAAGCAGGGCCAGGAGCTGGAGGTGGCAGAGAGCTACCATCATGCCACCGTGTTCCTCACTCCGTGAGGCTGATTTGGTTCCTCAGCCTGACGGGCACTTCCCTTCTGTTTCTTCTGCAAGTGGAGAGCAAGTGCTCCATCTCTGGGATAGAGTGCGGCTCCTCAGGCACCTGCGTCAGCCCCTCCAGCTGGTGCGATGGCGTGTCACACTGCCCCAGCGGCGAAGACGAGAACCGGTGTGGTGAGTCAGTCTTGGCCTTGGGAAGGAACTGCTCTGCCTACCTTAGAGACAGCAGCCCAGTCCAGGGGCCTTTGGGTGACTGGGCCTGGCCTGTGTCCAGCATGCTGACACATGATGTCATTGAATCCCTGTTCCAGGCTGAGCCCTGAGGCTCAGAGGGGTTGTGTTTCCAGCCCAACCTCACACAGCAGGTGGGAGGGAGAGAACAGGGTCACCGGGGACTGCGTCATTGGAACCATGTGTACTCTGAACTGCCACAGGACGTCAGTTAAAATGAGCAAACTGTTTATAAAGTTGGAGATGCAGGCCGGGCATGGTGGCTCATGCCTATAATCCCAGCACTTTGAGAGGCCGAGGCAGGTGGATCACCTGAGGTCAGGAGTTCCAGACCAGCCTGACCAACGTGGTGAAACCCTGTCTCTACTAAAAATACAAAAAAAAAAAAAAAAATTAGCCAGGTGGTGGTGCATGCCTGTAATCCCAGCCTACTTGGGAAGCTGAGGCAGGAGAATCACTTGATTCTGGGAGGCGGAGGTTTCAGTGAGCTGAGATTGTGCCACTGCACTCCAGCCTGGGTGACAGAGCCAGACTCTGTCTCAAAAATAAATAAATGAAAGTAGAGTTGGAGATGTGCTATGCTGTTTTCAAAATAAGCTGCCTTTAAAGGTCTATCCCTTGTTACAGAGTAGGCTCACCTATTTTATTTTCTGTGATTTATCTGTTTATTTATTTTAACGATCAAGGAAGCATTGAATATATTTATGGCGTACTACATATTTGCATATGTGTATGCCTGTGGCACGGCTAAGTCAAGCTAGAACATGGGCATTAGTTCATATACACGTCTTATTAAGAACACATAAAACCTACTCTTGTAGTGATTTTCAAATACACAATATATAGTTATTAACTGTGGCCACTGTTATGTATAATAGATCTCTCGAACTTATTCCTCCTGTTTAATTAAGGGTTTGTGGCCTCTGACCATGTTGTCACCCCCAACCCCCAGCCTCTGGTAGCTGCCATTCTACTCTCTGCTTCTGAGTTTGATGTTTTTACATTCCACATGTAAGTGACCTCATGCAGTGTTCGTGTCTCTGTCTGGCTTGCTCACTTGGAGCGATGTCCTCCAGTTTCATTTGTCATCGAATGTCAGGATTTCCTCCTTTCTTATGGCTGAATAGTGTTGCATTGTGCATATACACCACGTTTTCTTTCTCCATTCCTTCACTGACGGACCCTGAGGTTCATGTCATTTCTTGGCTGTTGTGAACAAGTGAGCATGGGAATGCAGGCCTCTCTTCAACACGCAGATTTCCTTTCCTTTGGATATAAACCCAGAAGTGGGGTTGCTGGATCATCTGGCAGTTCCATTTCTGATTTTCAGAGGAAACTCCATACTGTTTTCCATAATGGCCGGACCATCGTCCACTCCTACCCCCAGGGCGCAAGGGTTCCATTGCTCCATCTACCTCCTCACCAACACCCGTTAGTTTCCATCTTTTTGATGGTAGCCATTCTAAGAAGTATGAGAGGATACCTCATTGTGGTTTTCATTGGCATTTTTATTTCTATTTTTTATTAACCTTTGAGGGCGATTTCAAGGGTAGTTATTGGCTGTAACAGGGAAATGGTTGCTGAGGATGAGGGTTGTGCTAATCATCCCCATCCCGCCCGCTGCGTACAGAACTGGGCTCCACAGTTGGCATGGAGCTGGCTTGTTTCTCCTTAAGAGCTGCCTTTTACTTTTTTCCTTTTCCTTTAAGACTTATTTCCCAGCTGGGTGCAGTGACTCATGCCTGTAATCCCAGCACTTTGGGATCACAAGGTCAGGTGGTCGAGACCAGCCTGACCAACATGGCAAAACCCCATCTCTACTAAAAACACAAAAATTAGCTGGGCGTGGTAGCACGCACCTGTAATCCCAGCTACTCAGGAGGCTGAGACAGGAGAATTGCTTGAACCTGGGAGACAGAGGTTGCAATGAGCTGAAATCGCGCTACTGCACTCCAGCCTAGGGAACAGAGTGAGACTCCATCCCAAAAAAAGGCAAAAAGAAAACATAAACAGAAAAACAACAGCAAGAAAACCTTATTTCCCAACCACAGCCATGTACTCCAGGCCCGCAGATCAGCGTGGATGGTGGTGTGCCGTCTCACATGTTACTTCCCTCTGAGCACACTCTTACATGTTTACACTAGAACCATTTTTTTTTTCTAGAAATAAAAATTTCAGAACTGTAGAGTCAGAGGACCCACCAGAAATCTCAGGCAGTTCTTCCCTCCCTCAAGTGACCTCCTAACCTCCTGGGGTTTTCTGTGGAAACCACAAGCCTCAGAGCTGGCCGAGAATTCTAGAAAAAGAGTTTTCAGTGTTAAAGTAATTCCCCTTCTCCTAAGGGCCATGCTTGGTGGGGATGGGTTTCCTGTTAGGCCCTCGCTGTCAGTCCTGGCCGCCTGATCCTGGCTGTGGAATTTCCTGGTGAGGAGCACTTGGCCTGTGGAGCTTGGCCCTTGTGCCCGCCTCAAGCTGGCTGGAGTGTTCTGTGTTCCTGATGCCTTTAAGCAAGGCCTTGCCTCCCAGGAGAGGGTTTGCACTTGAAAATGACGCATTTGCTGATTAAACATTCTTTTGCTTTATTTAGTTTCTTAAATAAAGTGGGAAGTTTTTGAAGTTGAGTGGTGCATGGTTAAGATAGCACGTGAATGGCTTCTTTTTTTTTTGGGTGGGGACAGAGTTTCATTCTGTTGCCCAGGCTGGAGGGCAGTGATATGATCATGGCTCACTGAAGCTTCAACCTCCTGGGCTCAAGCAACCTCCCAGCCTCAGCCCCCCAAGTAGCTGGGACTGCAGGTGCTCGCCACCATGCCTGGCTAATTTTTGTATTTTTTGTAGAAATGGGGTTTCTTTCATATTGCCCAGGCTGGTCTCGAACTCCTGACCTCAAGCAATCCTCCCGCCTTGGCCTCCCAAACTGCTGGGATTACAGGCGTGAGCCACTGCACCCGGCCTGGAATGGCTTTTGATGTTCTCCTATGTGCACATGTGGGTGAATAAACACTAGCAAAGTCCTTATGTTACCTGAACAGTCTCTTCTTAATATTTAAGTTGTATTTATTTAAATACTTTAATAGTTATACACCCAGATAGGTCAAAATCAAGGCAGTACAAAAGGGTATGTGGTGAAAAATCTCGTCTTCCTTGCTCTGCTTACTTAACTACCCCCACCCCCACCACACACCCCAGATACACACACACACACACACACACATATGCCCACCTGTTTACCAGGTGGGGCAACTCGTGTCATAACTCATATGAGCTGCTTCTCTTCCCAGAGAGTTTTTGCATAAAGAAGCACACATCCCTCTGTGTTGTCATGGTTCTATTTCCCAGTGGCTCCTGGCCAGCTCACTCTCCTGCACTGCATACCATCTTGGACAGCATTTCTTAGGGAAATGAGCCCCTGTTTTTTCCCACCGTGGCCCAGTTGGTCCTTTGTGTGGACGAACCATTATTGCTCGAGTCTCTTCTTTTGGACCTTGTGGTTTTTTTCCACCTTTTGCTACAACATGCATTGCTCCATCTGTGAGCTCATCAGTAGGAGACGCTTCCAGGAGTAGAACTGCTAGGTCAGAGGGTGTGTGGATCTGTAACGCGACAGACAGAGACCCCTTTCAGTTTATTTTCATCCAGTTTCCATGTTGATTATTCATATAAAGTGAAACAGACGAACATAACATTGTGCATGTATTCTGTATTAGACCAGAACGGGCATATGGTTTGCTTTTAATTTGTCCATTTCATAGAGTAGACATTGTTTTTTCTGAGATGCACACCTTATGAGACTGGAGAATACTACCCATTTCGTGGAAAACATTCAGAAGTGTGTGTAGCGCTTTCTTCCTGAGGGTGTGTGTGCATATTTTAAGATTAATTCACTTTCTACTTCTGATGCTACCCTTTCTGTGACTCTTTCTCAAAATCTCAGAAGAAAAACTAAGTTGTTCACTCTAGTTAACACTATTGCACTATATACTTGGAATTTGCTAAAAGGGCAGATTTTAAGCATTCTCACCGTAAAAGACAAAAGAAAATGGTAATTATGTGAGATGATGGATATGTTAATGAGCTTTATTATGGTGAGAATTTCACAGCAGATATCAAATCATCACGCTGTACACCTTAAACATGTACAATTGGTTTTGTTTGAGACAAGATCTCCTTCTGTTGCCCAGTCTGGAGTGCAGTGGCTCAATCATGGCTCACTGTAGCCTCAACCTCCTGGGCTCAATCCATCCTTTACCCTCAGCCTCCTGAAAAGCTGGGGCTTACAGGCGTGTACCACCATGCTAGGCTAACTTTTTTTTTTTTTTGGTGGAGATGGGGTTTTGCCATGTTGCCCAGGCTGGTCGTGAACTCTGAGCTCAAGTGATCCTCCTGCCTCCCCTTTCCAAAATGCTGAGATTACAGGCATGAGCCACAGCACCAGGAAAGGACCAGCTTGAGACATTTTCCAGCTCTCTGGCTTATCAGCTGCCATCTCTTCCTGATAGCATTTGAATGCAGAAAGCTGGAAGGGAAAGACAGTCCCTAAAATTACCCACAAACCAAGAAGGAAGTGTCTCCCTTACTCTTTACTGAGCCACAGTGGCAGTTTGTTTTTAATCATAGAAGTGTATTTCATTTCAGTTACTTTTAAAAAAGTGAACAGACTCCTTTTTAGGGCAGTTTTAGCTTGACAGGAAATGAAGCAGACAGTGCGGCAAGCTCCGTGTACTCCTCCCCAGCACACAGTTGCGCTGTGATTGACATCTCACATCAGTGCAGCAGGTGCATTAACACTGATGAACCAGACGCATACATCATGATGAACTATAGTCCTGGACTTCATCCTTTCTCTCATACAGTTCTGTGGGATTTGACAAATGCATGATGCTGTACGGCCACCATGATAGTAACATCCAGAGTAGTTCTCCTGCCCTAATATCTCTTGCACTGCACCTGTTTCTCTCTCCCCACTCACCCCCGCTATCACTGATCTTGTTAGTGCCTCCGGATTTCTGGCCTCCTTAGAAGGTTGTGTTGGAACCATGGAGTATGTAGCCTTCACTTCATACACATTCCTTGACTTAGCTGGCTTCCTTCACTTAGTAATATGCAGTCAAGCTTCCTCCATGTCTTTTCATGGCTTGATAGCTCATTTCTTTTTTGTTTCTTTTTTTTTTTTTTTTTTGAGGCAGAGTCTCGCTTTGTCGAGAGGAGTGCAGTGGCGTGATCTCGGCTCACTGCAACCTCCACTTCCTGGATTCAAGCAATTCTCCTGCCTCAGCCTCCTGAGTAGCTGAGATTACAAGCATGTGCTACCATGCCTAGCTAATTTTTTTTTTTTTTTTTGTATTCTTAGTAGAGTCTGGGTTTCACCATATTGGCCAGGCTGGTCTCAAACTCCTGACCTTGTGATCTGCCTGCCTAGGCTTCTTAAAGTGCTGGGATTACAGGCGTGAGCCACTGTGCCCGGCCAATAGCTCATTTCTTTTTAACACTGAATAATATTCCATTGTCCAGATGCAGCACCATGTTTATCCATTCGTGTAACCTGTGACCAACTCACAGGTAGGATGTGGAATCACCACTGAGGCATTAGAAAATAATCAGACCCAAGTCATTTCATGGGGGAACAAGCCCACAAGTACCAGACTGTCCAGTGAGTCAGACTGCCAGCAGGAAGTAAGAAGAGAGGCCAGAGCATAGCCGGGTCCTCACTTTATACTTTAAGCCCTTGTATACTTCTCCCAAACCACGCAGCATTGTCTCCGTGCTTCTCTACTTTGTATGAATAACGTCATACGGAACGCATCATTTAGCACTTGCTCTCTTTCCTGCAGCACGTTTTCAAGCTTCTTCCTGTTCATGATGCCTGAGCTGCCTGGGATTCCGTTCTGTGGATACGCCCAACCCATGTATTATCCTGCCCAGCCAAAAGTTCCCCAAAACCTTGGATGGTGGTTACTTCTAGGGAGGGAGAGAAGGGATTGGGAATAGGGAGTGGCTTCAATGGTGTTTATAATATTTTGTTTCTTGAAATAAAAGAGTTGAGATCATTTTAGCGGAATATTGATTAATTTCAAGTCTCCTGGACAATTTGTTGCTCAAAGTGGTCTCTTAAAGAACACTTTTAAAAAACCTTTTATCTTATTGATTATTTATTTATTCATTTATTCATTTATTGAGACAGAGTTTTGCTCTGTCACCTAGGCTGGAGTGCAGTGATCTCAGCTCACTGCAGCCTCCACCTCCCAGGTTCAAGCAATTCTCCTGCCTCAGCTTCCTGAGTAGCTGGGATTACAGGTGTGCACCACCACACGGGGGTAATTTTTGCATTTTAGCAGAGATGGGGTTTCACCACGTTGGGCAGGCTGGTGATTTGCCCACTCCTGACTTCAGGTGATCCGCCCACCTTGGCCTCCCAAAGTGCTGGGATTACAGGCATAAGCCACCAAGCCTTGCCTATCTTATTTATTTTTAAAAACAGTTTATTGAGATATAATTTATGTGCCATAAAATTCAAGTATATAATTAAGTGCTTTTTATATATAAAACATGTATATAATAGCTTATTGAGATATAATTTTTCATATAAAACAGCTTATTGAAATGTAATTTGTGTATCATAAAATTTAAATATATAATTCACTGGCTTTTATATATTCACAAATACGTGCAACTGTCACCACAGCCAATGTTAGGATATTTTCATCAGCTCATAAAGAAACCCCAGACGCTTGAACTATCACCCATATCCCTCCTCCCGGCCCATCCCCCCTAAGCATCCTCTCGTCTACTTTGTGTCTATAGATTTCCTACTTCAGGCCTTCCATTTCCTACTCTGGGATCATGCAGTATGTGGACTCCTGCAACATGAGAGGGATTCCATGTGGCAGGGGTCATGCAATGTGTCTGGCTCTTTTCACTGAGTGTAATGGCTTCAGGACTCATGGGCAGCCTGTGTGTGAATGTCATTCCCTCTTCTGGCTAGATCGTATTCCATTGTATACTTGGACATACCTATTCCACTTACTCAGCCATTGGTGGGCGCTTGGAGTGTTTTCGCCTCTTTAAGCTGTTTTAAGAGGGCTGCAGGGAACATTTGTACAAGTTTTTAACCCAATGCTTGTTTTCAATTCTTTTGTGTAGAGAGCACTTTTTAGCAGAAAAAGAATAGATCTGTGGTCTCCCTTTGTGTGCGGTCAGTGCCTTGGGAGGAGCAAATTCTGTGCTGCCACCCCGAGAGCCGTTGGGGAGCACGGGGCTTGGGTAGCAGCTAGGACCGAGTTGGGACAACTGTAGGAAACTCATGGAGACTCCTCCTTCTCATGCAGTTCGCCTCTATGGACCAAACTTCATCCTTCAGGTGTACTCATCTCAGAGGAGGTCCTGGCACCCTGTGTGCCAAGACGACTGGAACGAGAACTACGGGCGGGCGGCCTGCAGGGACATGGGCTACAAGTGAGTACGGGGCAGCACTGCCAGTGACAGGGACAGACAGCAGAAACATAAGAACACCCTCTCTCTGCCTCCCTGTGGAAGCGCCGGCACATGAGTGCTGGGGACAATTGTCACCTTCCAAAAGCTGAGCCCTGTCACCAGCAGGTGGAACTTGTCCAGCTAGGACTGTGCCCAGCATAGGGCCCTTGGCTCACTGCCACCCTGCCCTGCCTCCTCCTTGGCCTCTGGTTGCTCAGGAGTGCTGGTGCTGTGGTCACTAGGTCAGAGGTGCAGCCTGAGGGTATGAGGTGCCTCTTTTTCCAAGGTGCCTCTCAGCCAGGATCCTTTAGCCTCCCTGGGTAGAGGTTGGGCCAGGGCAGCCGGCAAGGAGGGTTGGGCTGGGGAGAGCAGCAGAGACGAATCCTGTGCCAGTTTCACTGCATTCAGGAGCCATGGAAGGCTTTTGAGGTGGGGAGAGAATCAATCAATCAGATGTATACTTTAAAAATGTCATTCCTGCTTGTAGCTCTGAGGGAAAGTGGGAAGGCTTAAGGGAGTGTGTGTGCCCTGTCAGTGATTCCTAGCTGGGGCGGGTGGTGGTGGTTATCACTTATCAGCACTGCCTGGGGAGGCTGGGCAGGCCTCAGGCATTGAGAGAGAGGCTGGCAGGATTCTACTGTCACTTTGTTTTCCACGGGAAGGTCCCCAGGTGATTTCTATGCAATTTTAGGGTATTCAACATGCCAGTTTTCAGAATGAATTATCACTTGATGAGAAAGTTGATATCTTAGCTATGCCATCCCAAAACAGAAGGGGTGAATGACACAGCAAAGTCCCTGTCATAGCCCAGGAACCTGTGGAATTGGTAACTAGGAACATATTAACATCGGTACCTTGTATTATATTAAATGTTTGTACAATTACATATTCCTATGACCTTCTCATTGTTTCTTGATCCTCACCTGGATTAGAAACATGATCAGTAGAGGAATCGTACCTGATACTTTAGGGTTATTAAACCGAAAAATCGTTACAATATTGTAGCACTTGGTTAGAACTTGTGATTTTTTTCCCCCAAAATGCTAAGGTTTTTCCATCTTATTCTGAAGGTTATAGGAGAGGTATTATGACATAGCATAGGATTTGTATTTGTTTATGCCTTAACCATTGCCATAGATAAGGTTTTCTGTCTTTTTTAGGAATAGTTTTTACTCTAGCCAAGGAACAGTGGATGACAGCGGGGCCACAAGCTTTATGAAACTGAACACGAGTGCCGGCAATGTTGATATCTACAAAAAACTCTACCACAGGTATGAGGTGATCTCTTCTTTGAAAAATTTTGGAATGAAATCGACTAGGAGACACCATGGGGAATCGCTGTCCTGAGTCTAATTTCTCTAAGCTGCAGTACTCTGTCTGGATGGGTTTTGCCATGGGGAGGAGATTCAAGTCTGACCAGGACTGGTAGGAAGTGGCTGAGGTTTCTCTGCTATTTCATTTTCAGCCTCTACTGTCTGCCCTCATTGGTAGCGGATAACATGGCAACATTGACATTCAACTCTATTTCCCTTTGCTCTTCAGACATTTAGAGATATACCTATTGTGTCACGGCGTGGTTCTAGGAATCCAAGATAATATCTCAGTGTCCCAGCTAGGGTGACACACTCACCCCAGTTAGCCAGGGACTTCACCGGCTTCAGCAAGGAAAGTCCTGCTCTGTTCCAGGCAGCGGGGCTAGCTGGTCCCCTTAGCCCCAGCCCTGGGACAGCAGTGTCAGAGGGTGCTCTGCCAGGGGTGGGCAGTGTTTTGGCGGCCTGGGAACGAGTCACGGTGTGTCCAGGGGGTGGAAGTGGGCACAAGCCACAGGTCACGTGATGAATGACTGATCTGCCTTGGAGCAGGGAAGAAGGGATGGACTTAGGCTATTCCTTTTGCTTTGCACATAGGTAAGACGTTTGTAGTCTGGCCATAATTGTTGCTGTTATGAGGGTTTTCTGATGTGAAAGATACACAGCGTCCTTTGCCCATGGGTTCTCCTTGCTTCCCAGGTCCACAGGGCTCATCCCTGGTGTCTAGGCGTCACCTCCCTGCCCGTCAGGTGCCAGGTGCTACATTTCAGGGAGGATGCACTAATCGCCACGCGCCACCTTTCCTCTCAGTGGGAGGCTGGGGCAGGTTTGCATTCCTGGGGGCAGCTGGCTGAGGTGTCTGGGAGCTTGACTTCCACTCCAGCCTGCTGTCCTGGGGAATGCGGCGTGGCAAGCCCAGTGGGGAGGGCTGTGCATGGCCAGGTGTACCCATAACAACAGCAGAGCTGCGGTTTGTCTGTGGAGAAGCTAAACACAGCTGCCTGGGCACTTTGTAAATGCTGAGTGGTTCTTTGTCTTCCTGGGTTACACACAGAGGCAGGTGCCAAGTCCAGCCAGGCAGGGGCAGGGGGAGGGGAGGAGGTGCCGCCATCCCTTGGCAAGAGTACTAGGAACTCACAGTGTAGCCGGAGAGTTTGGAAGAAAGAAGAGAAGGTCATTGTCTTGTAGGTTCTCTTCTGTCTCCGTGGTGGCGGTGGGGGCAGGGGCACTTCCTTTCCTCTCTTTGGGCAGGAGTTGCCCTGCGATGCCTGAGTTCTTGGCTTGCTTCCTGTCAGGCTTCTGTGAATAACCACGTGTGCCCTGGTGCTATGACCACACAAGGCTGTCTCTCTTGACCTTAGGATTCTTAGAAAATGTCTTCTCTTAAAGGGAACATGTCTTTGCTTGGCCATGTCAGTGCCCCAGAGCCAGAGTCCACCTGGAATGCACCTGCTGTCACTGGGAAACTGGGGGTTGCGCCTCAATAAGAAAGTGTGAGGAAGGACCTATTATTGCCAGGCCTGGGCTCCTGCGAGGTGGTTTGGGGCAGTTGGAGGAAGCAGGGCTTTGCTCTGGATTGGATGCTCTTGGGAAGCAGGGGTCATTCTGTGATGGCTGCTTTATGATGTTTTTTCTAGGAGGAGGTTGGAATGAGGCTAGGCTAAAGCTGCGATTGGTAAAGACAGGTCCATCGCTCCAGTCAGCTAGGATGGGAGGAGATGGATGTCAGGTTGTGGTTTTGTGGTTCTGACAAGGTTCCTGTTCCGTCTGTGCAGACATCATTTCAGAGGAGGCTCCCCGTGTCTCAACCCACCTCAGCCATGGAGTGGCCTAGTCTGATGTGGTGCTCAGTGCAATTGTTCATGTTCCGCAGAGCACAAGGCCAGCTGTCAGGGCCGGGCCAGCTCTGCGTGGCGGGGGCTGTGTCTTTCCTTCTCAGCAGATCCCAGGAAAGTCACAGCAGGACAGAATGCATCCGTTACTTCCTCTTCACCCATAACCTGGGATGTTTGACTCCCAAATGAGTAACTCTTACGTTTCTTCTAATCCCAGGCAAATTATTGGTTATATTGCTTTCAGCACTCCAAATGTAAAGCAGTCATATGAGCCCAGAAGTTTCCAAGTGACTTCCTTACAAAATTAAAAGATGATTTTCAATTCTGAGAGGAAGAATGAAAACTAGCATTATTGTATGCTGACCCTCACAACCACCCTAGGAGTTGGTTCAGTTT
The DNA here is from genome assembly GCA_963573385.1 of Cacajao melanocephalus. Lineage (NCBI taxonomy): Eukaryota > Metazoa > Chordata > Mammalia > Primates > Pitheciidae > Cacajao > Cacajao melanocephalus. Next base: position 54,594 of record CAUYLG010041660.1, read on the forward strand.
TAAGAGAGGTTAAGTAACTTGCCCAAGGTCACACAGTGGGGATATGAGCCACGTACCTTGGCTCAGTCTCTGGTGTTTGCCACTGTCCCTCTATGGATTTACTTACCTTATTGGAGTTGTAAGTAGCAGACCCTTCTACGTCTCAGAAGAGAGGAGAGGGAATTTGGAAGAAATGACTGATTTCTAAGCATGTGAGAGGCAGGCAACCCCTCACTCACTATCCTGACCAGAATTTCCCCTGTTCTTTTGTAGTGATGCCTGTTCTTCAAAAGCAGTGGTTTCTTTGCGCTGTATAGGTAAGTGCATCCGGACTCCCCATCTTGGTACTTCTAACTAGGACACACTCTCTACGTTCAGAACAGGACTCCCTGTGTCTGGGGCTGGAGAGGGAAGGAGGTGGGGTCACGGTCTGGGATGTGCCCAGCAGCCTCTAGCTCTGTCCAAGGAGCTCCTGGTTTGGATTTTGGTGGCTTGTAGACACCTTCAGTCTTGGGTCCAAGGGACACCCCTGAGGTCAGGCATGCTCAGGAAGCTGACAAGGACCTACACTTTGTGCCACCCATGAGCTGGAGACCCGGCAGGTGCCTCTCTCCAGAAAGTGAAGGGAGTGGCGTTAGTGAGCCCTGGCAGCCACGGAATGTGGACTTGGAGCATCTGCAGGGCTGCGGTCCAGCACCGTGGTGTGGCCACCAGGCGCTCACCAGCCAGTGGGACCCAGGACGAGGTACGAGCCAGGAGATCAAGCGCACTCTTGTCTCTTCTCTCCTGAATTTTGGACGGGCGCTTAGATTCGGGTGTCCGCATCTCTGTCTGGAGTGCTTACGCTTCTGAACCATTTGCAAGTCCAGAAGCCACCGTCCCTCTCGTCCTCTGGGGGGCCCAGTGCTGGGGCCATGGTCCCGAGCTCAGCTTTTCATTTGAAGAGGTGGAAGGTGCTGACAGTCACTTCCCTGCAGGGCTGGGCTCAGGTCTTCTTTAGGTCCTGAGTGGGGGTCCAGCACAGCCCCAAGAGCGCATGGCACCTGCCCTGCCCTCTGCCCGTGCATCCACCTCCTAGTGGAGAAGACACTCACACAGAAGAAGCAGGGAAGGCAGCAGGCGTCACTCACCCTTCAGCGCCTCACTCACCCCCTCACTCACCCCCTCACCTACCCCCTTCACCCACCCCCTCACTCATCCCCTCACCCCCTCACCCACCCCCTCACCCACCCCCTTCACCCACCCCCTCACTCACCCCCTCACCTCCTCACTCACCCTCTCACTCACCTCCTCACTCACCCCTGGTCTCCTCACCCCCTCATTCACTCCCAGCCCTGCCCCTCCCATCCTCCTTTTCTTTGTGTGGGAATCTGGGGCCCCTGGACAATGTCAGTGCCTCCAAGACTCCAGGAGCCCCTAAGGCCTCGTTATCCAGGAAACCCCCACCTGGCTCCCAGGAGACTCTGTGGGGTCACAGGAGTGTTCAGGGAAGTGTGCTCCTGGGTCTGGGTAGGCTAGAGGGGCATGCTCCCTTCCCCAAGCAAGAAGAGATACCCCCAGGAGACCCCTGAGTCCACCCCCAACAGTAGTGCCCCTGCCGCCTGCCCTGTCCTTGCACCAGGGGAGACCCTCAGCGGGAAGGGTGCTGGGTGGCTGGGTGGTTTCTGCTGGTCTCACTCTACTGGCCTCCTGTTTGTCGCCCTCAGCCTGCGGGGTCACCTCGAACTCAAGCCGCCAGAGCAGGATCGTGGGTGGTGTGAGAGCACCCGAGGGGGCATGGCCCTGGCAGGTCAGCCTGCACGTCCAGAACGTCCATGTGTGTGGAGGCTCCATCATCACCCCCGAGTGGATTGTGACAGCCGCCCACTGTGTGGAAAAGTATGCCAGGGCAGTGCGGGCTGGGTGGGGGCTCCAGGCTGTCCTCCTGCTGCCCTGTGACCTTGAATGGGGTCTCCACCCTTGCAGCCCGGGGTCCTTGTGTTTAAATGGGGAGAGTATTGTGCCTGCTTCCTAGGGTTGTGGGGCACCAGGTGAGCTCATGCCGGGCAGTGCACAGCTGTGTCATCCTTCAGCACGTATGCACTATGTGTCCCCTGCACGCAGAGTGAAGGTGCAGGTGGGACATTCTCCACGAGGTTGCCATGACCGGCTTTCCTTCCAGCCACTGTCCTGCCCTTGAGTGAAGCCCCTACCCCCGAGGTCTCCTCTCTCAGAAACGCTAGTCCCAGGAGACAGCACACTCAGACAGGCGCAGGGGCCTCAGGCTGCCCTGCCGGAAGGTCCCTGGGGTGAAGTGTTCTGGCCCACAGCGCTGCTCATGCAGAGGGTTAGGTAGGGGTGAGACTACCTATGTGGTGTTAGCGTTAGCATTTGTGGAAGCTACCACCCCCTCCGCTTTCTCTTAAACACATGATTTTGGTCACATGATGCTTTGGAGGAGGCTGAACTGGGTTTGGCTCTTGGCCCAGCCCTCTCTGGCTGCATGGCCTTAGGCGAGTCACTCGACGTCTCTGGTCCGTGGCGTCTGCCCCATAAGGTGGACGTGCCCTGCTCCTTTTGGGTTGTTGTGAAGGTCGAGGAAGAAAGTGCTGTAACCCAAGGGTGCTCCCTTCCCTCCCCCTCTTCACACTCCCGGGTACGCTGGGCCCTCTAGGAGCTGGGATTCTCTTAAGAGGGAAACACCTGGATAAAGGAAGTGGTCTTGATTGATATTGATATTCAAGTCTGTTGATCAGTACCCATGTATTAAACACCTACCCTGTGCCAGGAAGTGCTCTGACATATGAAGGAAAAAAAGGGCCAGTCCTGCTCGAGATGGCCTTGAAAGCCCAGGGAGGGATGTCGGCCCCATTGTGAGTGCTGCAGTTTCCTCGAATGTGACACAAGAGCCAGAAAGAGGGACGAGGTTGGGGGCTGAGGGAGGGACTCTGGGTGGGGGTGTGTTGGGGAGAAGGAGAGGCCGAACCCCCTCCTCCACCGTCTCCCTGTGTGGTTTTTGGTGAGTCATCCTGTCTCTGCGTGTCTTGCCTCCAGCTTCTGATGTTGGAAGTTCAACTGCCCAGGGCTCCATGTTTGTGGCTCTGAGATACTGAGTCTTCTTCTCTTCCAGACCTCTCAACAATCCGCGGCATTGGACGGCATTTGCGGGGATTTTGAGCCAATCTCTCATGTTCTATGGAAGCGGATACCGAGTAGAAAAAGTGATTTCTCATCCAAGTTACGACTCCCAGACCAAGAACAATGACATTGCGCTAATGAAGCTGCAGACGCCTCTGACTTTCAACGGTACGCATGGCTCGGGCTTGACAAGCAAGTCGGCCGAAACTTAAGGAGGCGTTGATTGGAAATGACACCTGTGTTGTGCTAAATGGGGGAGAAGCAGCGAGGGTGGCGTGCGGCAGGTGACCCATGGGAGAGGCTGGAAGAGGCTGAGAGCACCTGCCGCATTCTGGGGGAGGCAGCAGCCGCTACATCTGTTCTGTACTGTACCGAGTGGCAGTGGTTCAAGCCAGATGCAGAAAAGGCTAGAGCAGGGCTTTCATACTGCAGCACTCTTGGCATCGAGGTGGCTCTGCTGTGAGGCTGTCTTGTACCTTGTAGGATGTTTAGCAGCGTCCCCAGCCCCCACCCACTGGAGGCCAGTGGCTCCCAAGTGGTGATAACCAATGTTGTCTGCTGGCATTGCCAAACATCACCCTTGAGGCAAAGTCACTTCCAGTTGAGAGCAACTGGCCTAAAATGTGTGAAGATCCTTCATTTTTAAAGATACATTCTTAAAGCAAGATGCTTAATTTAGAACAAACATGCTTTCTCTTAGCTTCTTATACAATCCCACTCTGGTCCATCCAGGGGTCTGGAATGTTCTAGATCCATGTGGATGCAGAAACAGCAAAACCTCACCTGTCCCTATAACATGTCTGTATTCACATTGGGAAGTGGTTCACATATAGAAGAGCAAACGCATGAGCAGCGGTGTGGTGTCCTGCACGGGCCTCTGGGGAGAGAGCGGAGTCCATCGGCGTTTTGGCTGTTGTCTCCTGTGTGTCTTTTCCATCTTGGTGGCCTGGAGATGTGCACTTTTAGGAGCAGAGCTAGCAAATAATTCCACTTATAGGCAGAACTAGAAAATAATTTCACTTATAAGTAGCATAACTTCTTGCCTGCCAGAAGGAGGGGTCTGGCAGGGGCAGAAAGTGAGACTGTGGGACTTGCTGGGATGCAGGGTCGTCTGGGCAGGGTGGTCAGGGTGCCAGGCCCAGCGGCCGAATGTGGGAAGTCCAGGTGGAGACATAGCCTGAGGCCTTGGGTGAGACCGGCCTGGCTCACCGTGTTTTCTCTTCTTGAAACAGACGCAGTAAAACCAGTGTGTCTGCCCAACCCAGGCATGATGCTGGATCCAGAACAGCCCTGCTGGATTTCCGGGTGGGGGGCCACTGAGGAGAAAGGTGAGGCTTCCGGGCATGCAGGTCTGCAGGGCCCACAGACGGAGCACTGGGTTCGGGAGTGGGAAGTCCAGGTTTTAATCCGAGTTCTACTACTCAATGATTGGATGACTTTGGGTGATTCCCTCAGCTCCTTGTGCCTCAGTTTCTCCATCTGCTAAATGGCAGAAATCCTGCCCAGCCTACCTAGTACACAGTGTTCTTATTACGACCAAATGGAGCAGCATGCGGAACGGCTTTTGAAGTGTCTGGGTCACACGAGGTTAGAGATGCAGGGTCTCCCGAGTTGCACCCGTTGTGAGTTAAGAGCTGCCCTGGAAATCCCACCAGAGCCTCCATGGCTGAGTAACCGTGGGCTTGGTGAGGATGGGCTTCCTGAACCTCTGGTGGCCACATCTAAGCCTTGTCCTCTGCTCTGATAACCACAGAGAGGGGCCCGCTCAGTGCCCTTCAGTTGCAATCTGCATTTCTCTCTGGCAGTCTTTGAAATGAAGGGAGCCCAGCTGCTTTATTTTTATGGAGGGCTGGGAGTGCTTAGTGGCTGGCACAAAGTTCATTTTACATATTGTTTATATCCTTCTCAAAAGCATCCAGACCAGACAGACAACAAATCCTTTCAAACGAGGGGAAGAGTACAAAGGTTGGGTGATTTGGGGGGAGTGTCAGGTGAGGTAGTGGGGGCATCCTGGCACCTCATCAGCAGAAACTTACTGCAGTGGAGCCACAGGCTGGCAAGGCCTCATGGAATCCAAGATGAAGGAATATCCACAAATATTTGTGCGTACCTGCGCCTAGCACGGGCTGGGTGCTACTCAGGTGCCGGGAATGCAGAAGTGAACAGAGTAAGACAGACATCTCTTCTCTCAAGAGCTTCAAGTCCCTTGTGGATGTGGGGAGGGGCAGGTGTGGTCAGACAGACGGGAGACAAACAACTGAGTGAGGTACTTTCAAATATCTGAGGGTGAGGATTGCATGGACCTGGCTACTTTAAAGGAGTGCTCAAGGAAGGCTTCTCAGAAGAGGTGGCATTTGAGCTGAGACTCAAATGGCAGAAATGTGAACGGAACTTAAAGGCTAGTGCATGTATCTTGAGGCGTGGTGATCAAGGGGCCAAGGAGGTGGGCCGAGGCCAGATTGCATAGGTCCTTACGGATTATGGTGAAGTCATCAACTTCTCATCTGCTTGAGGGAGGGAGGTCGTGAGCAGGGGAGTGCCATGATCTGGCAGCTGTGCAAGGAGTCACAGGAAGGGTGAGGATGAATGGGTGAGACGAGGATGACGGCGATGAGGCCCTTGCTGTGGTTTCCTGAGGCAGGAAGGCAGGTGCGGGCGTGGATGTGGAGCGATGACGGTGCATTTGGGGTAGAGCCACCAGACTTGCTGATGGGTTGCATGTCTGTGGGACAGAGAGTGAGAAGTCAGGGACCACGGCTTTCCACTCTGTGACTGAAGCCCCAGGGTGGCGGGTGGTGCCCTTTTCCAAGCCAGGGAATATGGGTTGGTGAGAATTTGGAGTGGGAGAGTGTGTGATGCGTGGTTCTGGTTTGGCACGTTAAGCCCACAGTGCCCAGGAGATACCCACGGGGGAAGCAGCAGAGCGGGAGTAGGAGATGCAGAGGCAGCAGGTGCAGGCCATGTCTTGAGAAGTTTTAACGTGCAGCAGAGCCAAGAAGCAGGTAGTCTAGGGAGGATCACGTGTGCTCCAGAAGGGTGTGTGGCAGAGGGGAAACAGGAACCCGTGTGTCCTGGGTAGGGTTCAGTGAGGAGCAGGCAAGTGGTTCAGTAGAACCAAGCCTGAATGAGAGGAGGATCGCATGGCACTGAGGGAGCCCTGTAGCTTCAGAGCTCGGAAGTTCTTTCCCTGCAGCTGAACTCCAGAGCTGCATTCAACACAGGCACTGCCAGTAGTAAGGAGAATCCAGGTTCCCCAGCAAAGGGCTTGGTGCTAGGATGGGCTGACGGCGGCAGGGCTTAAGAGAGGGGTGTGGCCATCGTGGGGCAGGGCTGGAGAGAGGGGTGTGGCCACCTGCATAGTGTGTATGGAGGTCTCAGGGAGGGAAACGAACCCTCCCTGACAGAGCTGCTGGCAACACTGGAAACTCAGCAAGTCCCCCTGTCCTTAGGGAAGACCTCAGATGTGCTGAACGCTGCCATGGTGCCTCTCATTGATCCGCAGAGATGCAACAGCAGATACGTCTACAACAACCTGATCACGCCAGCCATGATCTGTGCCGGCTTCCTGAAGGGGACCGTGGATTCCTGCCAGGTCATTCAACATTTTTATTCTACCTTTGTGCCTTGCGAGATCCTATTGAACCCCTCTGAGAGACAGGGCATTCTTGGGGTCAGCAGAGCCTCCTCGGGGACGCGGAGCCAGCTTGGGGCAGCCATGGGAAGCAATGGCCACGAATAGGACAAACGCTTCTGGTGACAGAAGCAAGTCCAACCAACAAATCCTGCATGCCATGTACCCTCTGAAAAATGGATTTAGTAAAAGTGTCAGTGGAACAGAAACAAGTATTTAGACTATTTTAAATTATGAACAGCAATTTATTTAGTAACTATTAGCGTGTACAGATTAAAATTCATGGCCGGGGTTGTCTCTTTGGGGGTTATGTCTCTATTACCGTCACCTCTTGTTGGTGGAGATTCGAAGCCCACACGATCACTCATTATTCACACTGCGACCCACGCCCCCCCCCTCCTGTAGACCTGGTCAGTGGTGTCCGGTGGATTGTGACTTCATTTTCTGCTCTCTGTACCTTGCTGTGTTCCCCAGGGTGACAGTGGAGGGCCTCTGGTCACTTTGAAGAACAATGTCTGGTGGCTGATCGGGGATACAAGCTGGGGATCTGGCTGTGCCAAGGCTTATAGACCAGGAGTGTATGGGAACGTGACGGTATTCATGGACTGGATTTACCAACAAATGAGGGTAACTATCCCATCCTCCTGACTGTGTTCTCTGGTTCCTTGAGCCAAAGCCAGACATCTGTTAGGCATGGTTCTGCCAGAAGCTGACTGCTGACCACCCGCTGGCATGAACCAAATCCTGCTTCCTCCAGCTGCGGCCCCGTCCCCGCCCCCATGCCCACTCCCATACCTACCCATCGCCCTTGGCCTCTCAGTGGCTTCACTTGCGTATTTCTCCTGGTGCTTGGATGAAAAGTGCTGGGGCTCGGCTTGTGTGAAACGCCTTTGTGCTCTGCCAACCACATTTACTGCTGGCTCGGCTGACTCAGTTATTCCACCCAGACCACCTCACATCAAACTTTTTTTTTTTTTTTTTTTTTGAGATGGAGTCTCACGCTGTCGCCCAGGCTGGAGTGCAGTGGTACAATCTTGGCTCACTGCAACCTTCCCCTCCTGGGTTCAAGCGATTCTCCTGCCGCAGCCTCCTGAATAGCTGGGATTACAGGCATGAGCCACCACGCCCAGCTAATTTTTGTATTTTTAGTAGAGATGGTGTTTCTCCATATTGGCCAGGCTGGCCTCGAAGCCCCGACCTCAGGTGATTCACCTGCCTCAGCCTCCCAAAGTGCTAGGATTACAGGCATGAGCCACCACCCCCGGCCTCACATGAAACCTTTGATTTATAGAGAGCAGAGGGAAGAGCTGACTGTGCCCGTCCTTTTCTGGGGCTACTGAGTGGCCCCTGGGCAGCCCCCAATGTCAGGAGCACCCAGAGTTCTCCGATGCCCCAGACTCAAGCATGAGGGAGGGTCCTAGGGGTTCTGTGTGCCTCATGGACGTCTCTGCTTAGCAGAGCCCCCTGGCCTTGGGCATTGCCTGGATAGCGGGTGAGAACCAGGTCTTCTCATCTGAGGGCCTCAGGACCTGTAGTTTACTCAGATGTCTATGCTTTCCAGGGCTGGACTGCTAGTGGAAGAAAATGCTCTATTCTGTCTCTTCGCAAGTCTCCCAAGATGCTCAGTCTGTTGACAGAGGAGCAGAGTCAGGGAGCGTTTCCCACTAGGGCCCAACCTGTGTCTCCTTCAGATGACACATGGGCTCAGGGCTTTCCTACGACCAGGGACCCAGCTGGGCCTCACCAGGCACAGGGCCTAGTTCTGAAAACAGACGACCCCAGGGAGTGGCAGGGCAGGAGGGAAGCTGGTAGGGCTGAGGCAGCCAGGCTGAGGGGCGGACTCATGCCAGGTTGGAGCTAGCAAATGAGTAGGTGTGTTTGGCGAATGCAGGTGAGTCCCATGGCTGTGAGGGGAGGGAAGTGCTGTGTGGCAGGCGAGCAGAGGGGGAAGCCCAGACTCTGCTGAAGAGATGCCCCTCGCACCACCTTCGCATGCGCTGCCCACTGCTCCTGCAGCTCCTGCCCCGCCATGCTCAGCCTGACTCTGACCTCCACGCTGGAGAGAAAAATGATCCCTTTGCACTATCAAACTTGCTTCTTTGGTTTCTAAGCACTTCATGTGAATCTAAAGGAAAAAAAATATTTTCCACCTTTGTTTGTCTTAAGAAAATAACACACTTTTTTTTTCCTATTTGAACAGGCAGACGGCTAATCTGTATTATCTTCGTCCCCGACGTGGTTCTGCAGGAAAACAAAGGGGCTGGTTTGGCTTCCCCATGCATGATTTACTCTTTGAGATGATTCCGAGCTCACTTCATTTTTATTAATCAGTCAGCATGTCTGGCTTTGGCAGTCTCTGCCGTTCTGTGCAGGCTGCAGTGGCTGCCCCGCCCGGCCTGCTCTCCCTAACTCCTTGTCCACAAGGGGTGATGGCCAGCTGGTTGTGGTCATGGCAGGCAAGTGTGGAGGAGAGGGGTGAAGGCTGCCCCATAGGGATCTTCCTTTGGAATCCTTTCCAGGGGCTGTTGCCTCTCAGCTGCTGGACGGCTTGAGATGGAAAAGGAAAGACATGGGAAGGGAAACAGCCAGGTGGCACCTGTAGCAGCTGCCCTCTGGGGCCACGTGGGTAGTGCCCCTCAGCCTAGCTCTCCACAAGGGACTTTTGCTGATTGGTTCTTAGTGCCTTAGCAGCCCCAGATGGTGGCCCAAAATAAAGGGACCAGCCCTTCATGGGTAGTGGCATGGTAGTCACTTGTAAGGGGAACAGAAACCTCTTTGTTCTTACTGGGGGAGAGTGTAGACAGTGTCTTCCCTTGGTGCAAGGGAAGCAATTGCAAAGATACTTGCCCTGAGCACACCTGGTGCAGGTCTCCACCTGCACATCCAGTGGGGCACCTCCTTATCCTCCCCAACCCTGCTCCCACCACCCTGGAGATTGCACATGCCCCTTGGTCCTGGCAGGATGCAAAGTCTGGCACCATGTTGGCCTCTTTAGGCCTGCTAGTCACTGGAAATTAAGGTCCATGGGGGAAATCCAGGATGTTCAGTTTAAGGTACACTGTTTCAATGGTATGTTTCTACACATTGCTACCTCAGTGCTCCTGGAATCTTTGCATTTGATGTCTCCAAGTAGTTCACCTCCATTAAACTCTTTGAAACTGTATCATCCTTGCCAAGTATGAGCGGTGGTCTATTTGTGCTACTTTGACAAAATGACTGGCTCCTGACTTAATGTTCTATAAATGAATGTGCTGAAGGAAAGTGCCTGTGGCAGTGGTGAAGAAGAGAAACGTGTTTTGTTTTGGACTTTCTGTGGTCCCTTCCAATGCTATGGGTTTTCCAACCAGGAGAAGTGTCCCTCTTGCATTGCCAAGTGCTGTAACCATGAGCACGACTCTACTATGGTTCTGCCTCTTGGCCAAGCAGGCTAGTTTGCAAGAATGAAATGAATGATTCTACTGCTAGGACTTAACCTTGACATGGAAGATCATGCAGACCCATCCTCAGGATCTGTCTGTGCACGTGCCTCTGCAGAGGGCAGCATTCCCAGGGACCTTGGAAACAGGTGGCATCGTAGGTGACTGCTCCCAAGACACGTCCTAAAAAGCATTGTAATGGTGAAAACGTCTTCCTTCTTTATTGCCCCTTTTTATTTATGTGACCAACTGTTTGTCTTTTTTGTATCTTTTTTAAACTGTAAAGCTCAATTATGAAAATGAATATCATGCAAATAAATTATGCAATTTTTTCCAAATAATTACTTGGGGTTCTGCCAGGCAAGCAGGACCAGACTGTGTTTTCTTGGAAGGGGGTGATGTTGAGGCTGCTGGTCAAAGGACCAAGGTGAGGCAAGGCTGGGCTTGACGTGCCTCTGGTTGGTGCCCTCAGTTCCTGCAGCCTGTCCTATTGGAGAGGTCCCTCAAATGACTCATTATTATTGTGTTAGTCTGTTTCCATGCTCCTGATAAAAACATACCTGAGATTGTGCAATTTGCAAAAGAAACAGGTTTATTGGCCTTACAGTCCACATGGCTGGGGAGACCTCACAATCATGGCAGAAGGCAAGGAAGAGCAAATCACATCACGTGAATGGCAGCAGGCAAAGAGAGAGCTTGTGCACAGAAATTCCCCAGCCCCCTTTTTTTTTTTGAGACAGAGTTGCACTCTTGTTGCCTGGCCTGGAGTGCAATGGCACAATCTTGGCTCACCACAACCTCCACCTCCTGGGATCAAGCCATTCTCCTGCCTCAGCCTCCAGAGTAGCTGAGATCACAGGTGTGCACCACCACACCCTGGATAATTTTGTATTTTTAGTAGGGACAGGGTTTTGCCATGTGCCCAGACTGGTCTCAAACTCCCAGCCAGAGGTGATCCGACTGCCTCAGCCTCCCAAAGTGCTGAGATTACAGGCATGAGCCACTGTGCTGGGCTAGAAATTCCCATTTTTTAAATCATCAGATCTTGTGAGACCCATTCACCATCATAAGAACAGCACGAGAAGACCCGCTCCCATGATTCAATCATCTCCTATCAGGTCCCTCTCATAACATGTGGGAATTATGGGAGCTACAAGATGAGATTTGGGTGGGAACACAGAACCAAATCATATCATTCTGCCTCTACACCCCCCAAATCTCATATTTTTACATTTCAAAACAAATCAGGCTTTCCCAACAGTCCCCCAAAGTCTCAACTCACTTCAGCATTAACTCAAAAGTCCACAGTCCAAAGTCTCATCCAACACAAGGTAAGTCCCTTCTGCCTATGAGCCTGTGAAATCAAAAGCAAGCTAGTTACTTCCTAGATACAATGAGGGTACAGGCATTGGGTAAATACAGCCATTCCAAATGAGAGAAATTGGCCACAACAAAGGGGCTGCAGTCCCCTTGCACAAAACCCAGCAGGGCAGTCCAATCTTAAAGCACTAAAATGATCTCCTTTAACTCCATCTTCCACATCCAGGTCATGCTGATGGAAGAATTGGGTTCTCATGGTCCTGGGCATTTCCACCTCTGTGGCTTTGCAGGGTATAGTCTCCCTCCTGCCTCCATCATGGGCTGACATTGAATGTCTGTCGCTTTTCCAGACACTTGGTGCAAGTGGTCAGTGAATCTACCATTCTGGGGTCTGGAGGATGGTGGCCCTCTTCTCACAGCTCCACTAGGCAGTGCCCGGGTAGGGACTCTGTGTAGGGGCTCCAACCCCACATTTCTCTTCTGCACTACCCTAGCAGAGGTTCTCCATGAGGGCCCCAACTCTGTAGCAAACTTCTGCCTGGGCATCCAGGTGTTTCCGTACATCTTCTGAAATATAGGCAGAGGTTCCCAAACCTCAATTTTTGACTTCTGTGGAGTGGCAGGCTCGACACCATGTGGAAACTGCCAAGGCTTGAGGCTTGCACCCTCTGAAGCCACAGCCCAAGCTCTACATTGGCCCCTTTTAGCCATGGCTGCAGTGGCTAGGATGGAGGGCACCAAGTCCCTAGGCTGCACACAGCATGGGGACCATGGGCCTGGCCCATGAAACCACTTTTTCCTCCTAGGCCTCTGGGCCTGTGATGGGAGGGGCTTCTGTGAAGTCCTCTGACATGCTCTGGAGACACTTTCCCAACTGTCTTGTAAATTAACATTCAGCTCCTTATTAATTATGCAAATTTCTGCAGCTGACTTGAATTTCTCCTCAGAAAATAGGATTTTCTTTTCTATTGCATTGTCAGGCTGCAAATTCTCCAACCTTTTATGCTCTGTTTCCCTTTTGAAACTGCCTTTAACAGCACCCTAGTCACTTCTTGAATGCTTTGCTGCTTGGAAATTTCTTGCACCAGATACCCTAAATCATCTCTCTCAAGTTCAAGGCTCCACAAATGTCTAGGGCAAGGGCAAAATGCCACTAGTCTCTTTGCTAAAACATAACAGGAGTCACCTTTGCTCCAGTTCCCAACAAGTTCCTCATCTCTGAGACCACCTCAATCTGGATTTTATTGTCCTTATCATTAGCATTTTTGTCAAGGCCATTCAAAAGTCTGGGTGTGGTGGTTTATGCCTGTAATCCCAGCATTTTGGGAGGCCAAGGCACGTGGATCACCTAAGGTCAAGAGTTCAAGACCAGAGTGGTCAACATGGTGAAACCTCATCTCTACAAAAATACAAAAATTAGCCAGACATGATGGCAGGTGCCTGTAATCCCAGCTACATGAGAGGCTGAGACAGGAGAGTCGCTTGAACCCAGGAGGTGGAGGTTCCAGTGAGCTGAGATCATGCCAGTGCACTCTAGCCTGGGCAATAGAGTGAGACTCCATCTCAAAAAATAGTAATAATAATTTTTAAAAGCCATTCAACAAGTCTCTAGGGAGTTCCAAACTTTCCCACATTTTCCTGTTTTCTTCTGAGCCCTCCAAACTGTTCCAACCTCTGCCTGTTACCCAGTTCCAAAATCGCTTCCACATTTTCAAGTATCTTTACAGCAGTGCCCCACTCTTCTGGTACCAATTTACTGTATTAGTCTGTTTCTGTGCTGCTGATAAAGACATACTCGACACTGGGCAATTTACTAAAGAAAGAGCTTTATTGGACTGACAGTTCCACATGGCTAGGGAGGCCTCACAGTCATGGTGGAAGGCAAGGAGGAGCAAGTCACATTTCATATGGATCACAGCAGGCAAAGAGAGAGCTCATGCACAAAAAAACCTGTTTTTAAAACCTGCACTGCCCTAGCAGAGGTTCTACATGAGGGCCCTGCCCCTGCAGCAAACTTCTGGGCATCCATGTGTTTCCATACATCTGAAATCTAGGCAGAGATTCCTAAACCTCAATCCTTGACTTCTGTTCACTGGCAGGCTCAACACCACAAGATCTTATGAGTCTCATTCACTATCATGAGAACAGCACAGGGAAGACCTGCCCCCATGATTCGGTCATCTCCCACCAGGTCCCTCCCACAATACATGCGAATTATGGGAGCTACAAGATGAGATTCGGGTGGGGACACAGAGCCAAACCATATCAGTTATTATTATTTTTTGAGACAGAGTCTCACTCTGTTGCCCAGGCTGGAGTATAGTGATGCAATCTCAGCTCACTGCAACCTCCATCTCCTGGGTTCAAGCTATTCTCATGTCTCAACCTCCCAAGTAGCTGGGATTACAGGCACACACCACCATGCACAGCTAATTTTTGTATTTTTAGTAGAGATGGGGTTTCCCCATGTTGGCCAGGTTGGTCTCTTAACTCCTGGCCTCAAGTAATCTTGGCCTCCCAAAGTGCTGGGATTACATGTGTGAGCCACCGCACTCAGCCCCTTGAATGACTCCTGAGTGGGCATTGTCTGGAGCTGAAGTGTTGGGGGTGGACTTGCCTTAAACTCAGGTGTCCCATGTGTTCCCGCTCTTTCTTCTGGTTCTCCCATGGCTACCTGATCCAGCTCCAGTCTCGTTTTCCCTTCAGGCCAAGACTATCACCGCAGAGCCTGACTCTGTTAAGAGCCACACCCACCCCTGATAGGAGTTCAACTCCAGGCACAACCTTCTGCTGCTGTGAACACAAAGGGAGCACGGTGTATCAAAGTAGCCTGGCATGAGCCACAGCTTACATTCCTGTTGCGTCTGGTGTTTTAAGACAGATGCTGCTTCTAAAGTTACATTGAAAAAATTCATTAATGCAGCAGCTCACTCCTTTTAAATGTGTTTGCCCCACAAATAAGCTAGATATTTGTTGGGATATATTTGGCTAAATGGCTTATTGGAGTCATCTTCTTTGCTAGGATTGAAGAGGCTGATTTTATAGTCTCCTAAAAAGCCCAGTGAACGACTCGAATAGTCAGATCTTTTTTCCCTTGGATGAAAATGAAAGTGGGATCTGACCATTTGAAACCAAGAACTGTGTCCTTTTTGTTGCTTTTACTGCTACCGAGAGGAGGATTTGCCACTCAGATTGGATTCTCTTCCTCGGAAACAAAAACCGTTGTTTGGGAGACCTTTCTAGTTGACTGGTTGCTTTTGTCTTTGCTTCTTGCTTGAGAAGGGTAGTAAGAAAGGCACGTGCTCCTGAGCATCTTAGAAGATAGTCACGAGTTGATATGGTCTGGCTGTGTCCCCACTTAAATCTCGTCTTGAATTGTAGCTCCCACAATTACCACATGCTGTGGGAAGGGCCCAGTGTTAGGTAATTGAATCATGGGGGTGGTATACCCCATACTGTTCTCATGGTAGTGAATAAGTCTCACGAGATCTGATGGTTTTATAAAGGGCTTCCCCTTTCACTTGGCTCTCATTCTCTCTTCCCTGCCACCAAGTAAGATGTGCCTTTTGCCTTCCACCATGACTATGAGGCCTCCCCAGCCATGTGGAACTGTGAGTCCATTACACCTCTTCATCTCTTTATCTTTATAAATTAATGTAGTCTTGGGTATGTCTTGATCAGCAGCGTGAAAACTAATACACGAGTCCTGGATGTCATTCAAACAAGGCTCACACCCAGCACCCCCAAGTCCCCAGTCCTCCTACAGCATTTATTAAGCACCTGCAGTGTGACAGACCCTGGGTTCTGGAAAACTGAGGCTTTCTACTCCAGTTTGTTTAATTTGCTCCTGGCCCTCTCATTGCTCTGCTCCAAACCCAACCCCATCCTATGGGGTCCCCTGAGCCCCATACCTGCCTGGAGTGAAGGTCCCTGAGCACAGACATCGTTATATTCCTGTCTGTTCTGCACAGGCCAAGGGACCGTCAAGGCGGTGCTTACATTACTGGTGGTGGGGTCCAGGTTCTTGGTGTCTTGAACAAAGAATTAGGCAAAATGCACAAATAAAACAAGAAAAGAATGAACTAAGAAAAGCAGAGATGTATTGAGATTGAAAGTGCACGCCACAGGGTGGGAGTGGGCCCAAGCCTAGGGGTTCAAGAGCCCCATTACAGAAATTTGGAAGTTTAAATATTCTCTAGAGGTTTCCACTGGTTACTTGGGGTATGCCCTATGTAAATGAAGAAGATAGTAAAGTTACAAAGTCATTTACTCAGCATACGCCCTGTGGAGAGGATAGTGCCTGTTATAGCTGAAGTGAGAATGAGCCTTATGATCCTTGCCTCCAGACCCTATTTTCCCGTCTCACTTACAGAGCAGGCCACAGAAGCCAGAGAGCAGGCTCTGATCCCAGTGCTGCCTGCCATGGGTGGAAATGGAGGGATGGGAAGGGAGGGGCAGTTTCATTGCTTTCCTGAGTCCAGGGGCCCTCTAAGTGCAGAATAAGTCACACGAAGTGGTCTCCAGGGCTGTCTCTGAGTTCTGACCACTGGGGTCACTCCTCTCTCCCCTCTCGATGACCAGTGAGGACGGGTCTGGGGGATAACCACACATGTTCATTTTGGCTGAAAGGAAAGTCCTTGAGGACATCTTGGGGTGTCCCCAGCAGGTTCACTCCCCTGGGGAAATTCCTGTGCTCTGGGACACATACCATCAACTTTCTTCCTCCATCCTCTCTGGTTATCACCAGCAAAACTGTAACAGTGGCAAAATAGAATCCTGTGCAACATTTTGACGCCTCTGACTGTTTCCCATTCAGCAGAACCTTAAGGCAGGTGGAAGACTGACTTGGGTAGTGGTGGAAGGAAGGGATATCTTGTAGTGGAGAAGTTTCCCAGGCTTGCCACGAGAGGGCACCCGCCTCACAGAAGGGCCGGCCTGTCTGACGCACCAGCGCAGCCAGAGGACCTGCGCCATGTACACTTCTAGAACGAGTGCCCAGTACTGAATTAGGAATGCTTGCACCCGCCCAGCCCTATTCTTCCAAAACTCTGTGTGTGTTGGTGATGTCTTTCCCTTAAGCATGAGTGAAATTGATCTGCCTTCGGTAACTTAGTAGCTCCAAGTCGACCTGCAGGTGCACGTCAGCACCTGGGAGAGCTGTGAAGGAACTGCCCAGCCGCAGCTGCTGACCCGGGCTTGTGAAATGCCTGCTGCTCTCCGGACACCCTCTCTTAGAAATAAATTCTCCAACTTCCCAAAGAATTAAGGACTATAGAGTCCCAAGAGTCAGAAGAGATACAGGATGAGGGAGTCCCGAGGGGAGGGGGTGGTGCTGCTGGTCCAACCCCCCAACCTCACCAAACAAGCAGCTGTGCAGCCTGGCCTGACACCTCCGCTGCCTGGAAGCTCATAGCTCTCAGGGCAGCCATGCCACCTGGGGGCCCCTGTGTAGAAAGTACCCCCATTCCCCACACTGATCATCTAGAATGTGCCTCCCCAGAGGAAGTCATGCCTTGGTGCTCACACCTCATCTCTCTCGTTGCCTCTTGGCCTTCTCTTTCCTAGGCTTGGGAATCCTGATGCTTCAACCTTCCCTTTAAGGGACACAGTGTCTGGTCCTCTGCTGCCCCATCCATCCAGTCCATTGTTCAACTTCCTGCCCTTGAGCCTGCCTTGGCCACATGGTGAGGGAGGTCGGCAGCAGCACTGATTTGGAGCCATGGTTCTGAGAGTCAGGCTGTAAGGGTGTGGCTCGAGTCTCCCCACCCCAGGCTAGACCAAAGAGAACTTTAGTGAGGACCCTCCATGGTTAGTATTCTGCCTTCTCTGCTTTATATACCATGCCACCAGCCGCAACCTCTGCATATAAAGTCCCACTGGGAAAATTTTTTTTTTTCTTTTCTGAGGTAGAGTCTTGCTCTGTCACCCAGGCTGGAGTGCAGTGGTGCAATCTGGGCTTACTGCAACCTCCACATGCTGGGTTCAAGCAATTCTCGTGTCTCAGCCTCCTGAGTAGCTGGGACTGCAGGCACACACCACCACGCCCAGCTAATTTTTTGTATTTTTAGTAGAGATGGGGTTTCACCATATTGGTCAGGCTGGCTAGTCCCAAACTCCTGACCTCAGGTGATCTACCCACCTCAGCATCCCAAAGTGCTTGGAGTACAGTGTAAGCCACCGTGCGTGGCCTGGCAACCTCTTATTGACTGGGTCTTGTGTTTTTCAACTCCGTGCCAGGTACCCACCCAGTGACTCAACACATTGGGCACTTGACCAGTGCACATTAAGAGTTAGCATCGTTGCCTTCGCATTTGGTTTCATTTTTTAAAGTTGTTCCCCTATTTCCTTCCAGTCTCTAGGAAATCACCAGACCCTGTTCTTTTGCTCATTCCTATCTGCCCTGCCACAGGGGGCAGCTTTAGCACTGACTGCTCTGCTGAGTCCTACCTGCTGCTATTTTCAGGCTTCTTCCCAAAATACAAAACACGGCAGAGCAGTGTCCACTAGAAACGAGTTTATTACAAACGGAGGAGGCAGGGCTTCGACAGGACTCACACACATGACACTCCTGCTCCTAAAACACTGGCTTTGTGAAGGGACATTACAAAAACCAAGAAATAAGCTTCTGTGATGCTCAGCACGCAGCAGTGTGAGAAGAATACAGAGAAGGGGACAGCTGCAAGGCAGAGTGATTCCGAGGGCTGCAAATCCCTTTCCCAGTACAAAGACAGCATTCTTCATCCGGTCCAGCTCAGGTGCATCTGAGGGCGGGGCTTTGTCTTCATGCTGGAAACCAAACTGCTCTCACAGCTTCTTGCTAAATCACCATGGGCTAGTGGGTAAGCAGAGACTGTGACTATCAAGTCTGGCTACTGACCACTCAGGTACAGTCTGTCCCGTGGCTACCCACGCACAGGAGCAGACGGTGTGAGTGCATGTCTATGGGGCTGGACCAAGAGCTTGGTTAACCGGGGAACTGGGCGAGCCGGCGCCGAGCCTGCGTCAGCCGTGTAAGCCGCTCCTTCAGGAACTTGCGCTTGTCGCTGGTGTCACTCCGCTCCTTCAGGAGCCAGCTGTAGGTGTCCTTGTCCTGCAGGAGCTGCAGCATGGCCTTCTGAAGCTGCTGGCCGTATGTCTGGAGCACAAAGAACTGGATGATCAAAGGGATGTGGCTGGAGATGCGCTTGCTGGCCTCCTGGAAGGAAAGAACAGTTCACCGGAGGGTGGAGGGGACAGCGTGAGGAGGGGACTCAGACCTCACACGTGCACATCAGGAGATTCAGATTCTCAATGAGGGAGACCCTCACAGGGCAAGGGTTTCAAACTCATCAGTGTCCTCCATGCCGGGGCAGAGAGGAACTAGGCACCTGCAGAGAATGTCCCGGCTACGAGTCATATCCCCACCAGCTTTTCCTGACCATTCAATGGGTACCTCTGATGGAAAGGGGCAAAATATGCTCTATAAAGGTAAGCGGGCAGACAGTGCAGAAACTGCATTTCCAGACCAGCCTGGCCAACAAGGCGAAACCCCATCTCTACTAAAAATACAAAAAGCAGCCAGGTGTGGTGGTGGCTGCCTAGAGTCCCAGCTACTCGGGAGGCTGAGGCAGGGAATTGCTTGAACCCGGGAGGCAGAGGTTTCAGTGAGCAGAGATCGCACCACTGAACTCAAGCCTGGGCGACAGAGCGAAACTTCATCTAAAAGAAAAAAAAAAGAAGAAAAAACTGCATTTCCAAATTATTTACAAGCCTGTCAAAGAGATTTTAAGGGTCCATTTTCTTTTTAATCAGCACTCAAATGACTCAGTAGAATAGACACTGGGCTTTCAAAAACCACAGGCTGGAGCTGTCTGAGTTACAGGCATGCAGACAGTTTTTATCACTTCCCTTCTCCCTCCCGTGTCCCGCCGATTAGCACAACTTTTTTCTTTCCCAGGGTGGGTGAGTCTCTCAGGGAGCTGCAGTGTACTGGTCTCTCAGCAAGTTCTGCTACATCTGTGTCTCGGTTCCCTTCTCTATAAAACAGGGCTAATCTGAGGCACCGGTCTCATGGGGTGGTAAAAAAGATTAAAGGAGTTGAAAGATGCGAGTTTAGAAAGGTGCCAGGCACGTAAGAAGCAGTCAGTACTGGTGAGACTGAGGCGGAACTCCCGATCCATGTTCTGCGACCAGACTGACTGAGAGGCTGGAATGTCACCACCTGGAAGTGGAGGGAAGGAGACAGGACTAGGCCAGAGGCAGGCGATGGGGACAATGCTGGAGCCCAGACAGGGGCAGACAGTGTGAGTGCTCAGCAGGAGAACTGATGAGAATCAGCTGCAGAACTGCCACAGACAGTAAGAGAGTCAGCAGGGGAGTGGGGCGTGGTGTTGACACATCTGAAACTCATACTCCAAAATCGCATCTACCATAACGAACAGGAAACACAGAGGGAGAAAAGTCCCTTTTACAGTATGACAGCAATGAGAACACACAGGCATGAACCTCAGAGATGTGCAGCTTATACAAAAAAACTTTACTCCCAAGGCCCCGGCAAAAGGAGACCTTAAAAACAGGAAGACTAGGACCGGGTGTGGTGGCTCATGCCTGTAATCCCAGCACTTTGGGAGGCAGAGGCAGGTGGGTCACTTGAGGTCAGGAGTTCGAGACCAGCCTAGCCAACATGGTGAAATCTTGTCTCTACTTAAAAAACAACAAAACTTAGCAGGGTATGATGGCGTGCACCTATAATCCCAGCTACTTGGGAGGCTGAGGCTAGAGAATCACTGGAACCTGGGAGGTAGGGGTTGAGCCAAGATTGAGCCACTGCACTCCAGCCTGGGCAACAGAGCAAGACTCCGTCTCAGAAAAAACAACATCAACAAAAAAACAGAAAGATTTGAGATGTCCTTGGACAAAAGACATGAGGTCAGCAAGACATCAGCTCTCTCCATGGAGGCCTATGCAGTGAATGCAATCCCAGTACACACAACAGCAGCTCTCCTCATTCATGAGAAACTGGATACACTAATTTTTTTTTTTGAGACATCTCATTCAGATGCCCAGGCTGGAGTGCAGTGGTGTGATCTCAGCTCACTGCAACCACCACCTCCCGGGTTCAAGTGATTCTCCTGTCTCAGCCTCCTTTGTAGCTGGGACTACAGGTGCCCACCACCACACCTGGCTAATTTTTGTATTTTTAGTAGAGACAGGGTTTCACCAGACTCGAACTCCTGGTCTCGTGATCCTCCTGCCTTGGCCTCCCAAAGTGCTGGGATTACAGGCATGAGCCACCACACCTGGCTGGATACACTGATTCTAAAATTCATATTGAAACTGAACAAATAAAAAGAGGCAGAACAACTCTACATAACAAGAAGGGGGGCTGGGTGTGGGGGTTCACCCCTGTAATCCCAGCACTTTGGGAGGCCAAGGCAGGTGGATCACAAGGTCAGGAGTTCAAGACCAGTCTGGCCAAGATGCTGAAAGCCCATCTCTACTAAAATTACAAAAATTAGCTGGGCGTGGTGGTAGGATCCTGTAATCCCAGCTACTTGGGGGGCTGAGGCAGGGAATTGCTTGAACCTGGG
>CAUYLG010041661.1:0-30517 GCA_963573385.1 Cacajao melanocephalus
CTTAGATGAAAGACAACATTCGCAAATCTCTCCAGGAAAAGTCTTTCTTTATCTTAGGTTTCTTCTCCCCAGCATTCTCAGCTCTATAGTTTAAAAGAAAAGATCTAGGCGGCTCACACTTAATTTTTTTTTTTTTTTTGATATGGAGTCTTGCTCTGTCACCAGGCTGGAGTACAGTGGCATGATCTTGGCTCACTGCAACTTCTGCCACCTGGGTTCAAGCAATTTGCTTGCCTCAGCCTCCCGAGTAGCTGGGACTACAGGCGTGTACCCCGACACCTGGCTAATTTTTTGTATTTTAGTAGAGACAGTGTTTTACCACGTTGGCCAGGTTGGTCTCAATCTCCTGACCCTGTGATCCGTCTGCCTCAACCTCCCAAAGTGTTGGGATTACTGGCGTGAGCCATCGCACCCTGCCTATACTTCAGATCTTTAGAGGGGCTTTTGTCCCATTGAATTTTCTTCCATGTATGCCCTGAATGATTTAAATAGTTGCTGAGGTTAGCTCTACGAAACTCTGGTAAAATACTTACATTTTACCAGCCCCAATGCGTAAATGATTTGTAAACAAAGAAAAATTACCTGAAGAGAGTACTCAAAAGAGCATATATGTATATGTGTGTGCATATGCTGATGTGGAAGGATGGTGGAGGGAGTAGATGGTGAATTAACATTGGAACACTCAGAAGCATTACTTACCAAGAGTAAAAAATTATTTGTTTTCATTTTCTCTATAAAGACTAGGGGAAATTTTAACTTGTGTAAGTATAGACAAATTATAGTGTAATTAAAATTATAATATATTTCACATACATACAAAAATTATAATATAGACATCCAAGAGTTATGATTTACATTTACACATCTATACTCATAAATGCCATAAGTTTAACGAAATAAAGGCCTAATTTTTCTTTTAATAATTTGACCAAAAGCTTTTCAAATTAGGTATTTGTCTGAGCCCCACATGATACTGAATGCAATTATCCATAGAGGTTTTATTTGCATATCTGGTTTTGAGGCAAATATGGCCAACAATAAGAAATTATTTTATTGAAGAGTATTTCAATATATTATAAATAATTTTCCTCCCCTATAATTACTATGAAAACCTCAAAAATTGCAAATGAATGAATAAGCTAACAAGATGGAATAAGCATGGAAACTGGTTTAATAACCTTAGCTATCAAACTAATTGTGAATAACTGGAAACACTTCATTCAGAACTGTTTTATAGAGTGATTAAATATGATTTGCATAATTTTCTTTTAGAATAAAAATAGATCTAAAATATTTTGAAAAATGAACACAGAAAGCATAGCTGAACAAATATTTCAGAGATCAGTATGGGAGAATTAAATTTTCATTTTATCCAAGTTTATAGAAAGTATATCTGAAATAATTTATTCTATTTATTTATTCATCTAGTCATTAAATCACCCATTCATTCAAACAAATATTTTGAGCCTGTTCTCTGCCAAGTTTCAGCATGAAAATTCTCACATAATTGCCAAAATTCAAATCAGTCCTGTTGAAAGAGGTAATAAATAAATAATCATTATACATGTAACTAATTCTGAAAGCCAACAAATTATTAGGAAGTCCAACTATAGCAAATGAATTATACATTTTATAGTTGCAATTTTGAAGTTTTTGATAGATTAATTTACTTCTATAAATTTTTTAAAAATATTTTCCTTTGTAAAATTGAAAACACTGAAGAGAATATAAAGAATATAGAAAGATAGAAATATTTTTCCAAATCTTTTTGAATCTTTTAACTTATCTCAGCTAGTGAAAATGAATTAGCAAATTTATTTCAATGTGCCTATTTTGTTAATATAAAGTACTTTTCTTTTAGACTTACTGGCTAAAGTAGAATAAATATTCTGAGAACATTAATTGGAATAGATGAGAATTTTTACATATCCAGGGCAATAAAGTTTATTTCGGCTCTGTGTTAGGTAGGGCTCTATTTTCTTGAAAATATCACAACTTTTCTTAGTCTAGCTTTTGGCAGACGTGATTGAGTTTTAGTGATGAGAAAGGTGGATTTTTTTTCACAGTTTGGGAGAAATTATAGCATAACTGGAAAAATTAAAAAGCAGAAAGGAAGATAATAAATAGTTGATGAAAATGACTGGTCTGTTAAGATTCCTATTCTGTTACATTCTTGATTTGGTTTGGCCTTTTCAACTGTAAGCAGGATGTGCTAGTGAAGAGAACATGAGTTTGGGGATCAGTTATGATATGTACTAGTATTTTCTTTATTTGATTAGTAATAGTTAAAATAGCTACAATTTTTAGGTTGATTGATATTGCTAGGCATTGATCTAAGCATTTTTTAAAGAAGTATTTAACTTATACAACCCCATGGGGGTAGGTAACTGGTTGAGAACCAAATTATCCATGCACTTGTACACATATGATTATTTCAATCCCCATTTTGAAAAGAAGAAATTTAATCTCAGATGAATTAAACCTGGGCAATACAAAACAGAGCTGGATTTGGAATTAAGACTGAACCCAAAGCAAGGAGGATACACTTAAGGACAATTTCAGGTTTTGTGAAACCTGAAGCTTAGAGAATGTTGAGGGCCACCTGTTAACAAAAGAGAATGTGAAATTACAAACAATGAGTTAGATACAAATATGAGCATCTACAAGAAAATAAATCACAACATACTACAAATTTTTAAAAGCCAACAAATGCTGCAGACATCACAACAGGAAAAATTATTTTGTATTAATGACCTAGCAAACTTCTCTGAATGACTTGTCTTTTGACAAGTATTTCATACTTTTATTTCCTACAGATACAAAAGAAAAATAATTGTATCCGTTATTTAACATAAAATTTATTATTTATCATTCAATATTGGGATGCATAAAATGTGCAACTTCATAATAAATGAACTCACTGTACTTTTGCTATATATGTGTACCTTACCAAGAAAGTTCTGACAAATTTTATTTTAGATAGTTCCTACATGATTAATTTATAATTCTATGAACTGAGTGTCTCTGACAGGAGTAAGCTTCTGCTTTTTCTAAGCCTGGATAGGAACCAAAGTTTCCATGTACTATTCTACAATATGGTAATTGGAAACATTCCTAAAGAAGAGCTTCTCTTTCCATGTATTTCATATCCTGTTTTGTTGTTGTTGTTGTTTTCCCCAGGACCCACCTACTTTCCACATAGCCACACAGTCACCGGCTATGTCACAATGCATTATGACCTCTGGCCCTGAGCCTTCATGTCATGACATTGGCTTAGTGAGCATAGTGGGCAGTACAGGTACAGCTGAAAGCTCCATGCTTCCTTTGGGATAACAGCCATTACTTAGTCACACTTAGATGTGACTGCAAATGACTTCTGTATATTCCACGAAACCTTGAATCATTATATATCCTGCTGTGCTCTGGACAGTACTTGTTCACACTTATTGTCCAAGTGTATTTATTAATTCTGCCCACTTTAATTTTCAAATGTGTCTCAATTTGAACGATTGTCCAAATTGGACACAGAGTCCCCTTAACTAAAACCAAACTGAACAGCCCCTAACTAGAACCTTAGCTGGGAAGAAAATTTCTTCTAACTGCAACAAATATACGAAAACTAACCATAATCTGTGTTGACTCCTATGTATTTTATTTTCTTACAAAATGTGTTAGATTTCTGAAGAAAGTTTGAAAAGTAATGACAAATTGCACAATTTAATTTACCTAAAATTTAATGGAAGAACAACAAATAGATAAATCCAGAAGTTAAAAGGAGAACAAAACCTCACAAGTAATAATAAAAATAAAAGAAATAAGAATATATCTTCATATAGCAGGCCATAAACTCTGAAAAGTAGCAGCCATGGGAAAAACAAAACAAAACAAAACAAAACAAAAACCAGGTAATTCAATTATGCTATGGCATGCCTCCTCAGTCTGTCTTGACTTTCCGGAGGTGATAGCAGATAAAGTCAGTGAGTTAACAAAATTCATACTTTTGCTTTTCAAACCTTCGAAATTGCACAGAGGCAAGCTGAAAAGTAAAAGAATCAGAAGCAGCAGAACAGTCCAGTAAAATACCCTAGAGTATAAACCAGAAACACAATCCTTCAAGAGAAGAAGAAACTTTGAGGGGCTCCTAATTTTTCAGGACTTGCCACTGATTTGTGGGAACAATCTGTAGTGCAAATGCATCCCAACATAGGAGAAACATAAAGCCCTTACTAGGAAGAATGAGTACATTTCACAAAATTTCAGAGGTGAGTGTGGACTCAACACTCCATAAAGGCTGCCAGCCGTGCAGCTCAGCCATCTTCTCTTCACTGTATGCACCTTGGGCTCAAAATGAGAAGAAAATCTCTTGAAAACAATCACAGCCTCTAACTCAAACAGTGACACAAGAAGATTTCATTTCATTTTAGGGAGGAAATATGTCAAAGATATTTCGTGTGTGGCATCTGAGAGCAATGCTCATGTGAATGATACTTTACATAAAAATCAATAGCACGGTGACTGCAGTCATATCACAACTCCAGAAAAGCTAAAAATAAGGAAAGAAACAGCACAAAGAAGGGAAGTAAAAGATTTCATTTTTAAAAATAAATTTAAATTTTATTAAACTGGAGGCATGGTTAAAAAAGCATTCATTTAGAATGCTAATACTGATTCTCATTAGAAAGAACTTGAGACATTTTTAAGTGTTACTTGTATTTTCCCCGACATGTGACTTCATTTTTTGAAATATTATGCACACAGTATCATCTATACATCTACAAATTGTGAACATTATTGACATCCTCTTAGGGTAGGTAAGGATTCTAATACAATTAAACTACTTTCTTTCCTTCTTTCTCCCATTAAATTTATATATTGGTTTAATGTCAAAGTGTTACTCAGTATTTTCATTATTATGACTAGATAGAAGTAGTATAATTACACATATTTTTTCTTTAGAACTTTTTGCATAACTTTTCAATTTTCTTGAGCCTTTAGATAAGTTTCTAACCCTTCTACCATCTTTTTTAAGATTCTTCTCAATAAAGTATTTCTAATAACTTGTCTGACAATGTATCTGATCCTCTTTATTGCTGGCAATATTTTCCTACCTGTCTTTCATCTTTCTGCTTTGAATCTATGCTAGCACTGAATGCTTTCAAGGCCTTCTCAAGGTCAGCATGCTGGAGACTCCATTCAGCTCCAATTTTTTGGATTGCATTTATTACTTATTTCTTCATTTTAAGGAAGCTACTTCTATAGGTTTCTTAAAAAGTGGTATTTGACTTTAATACTCTTATGGATGGTTCAAAATAATGAAGACACAGATATTGTTAAAAACACACATATTTCCTCTCAGCACTTTATGAAATAAGAAGATATTCAAAGAAAGGATTTGATTTGCTAACTCTCAGAAAAGCAGAAGTAAAAAGGTCACTTAGCCTTTTGTTGTTTTTAAGAATTAGTTACATCAAAGATTTATGACAACATAATATATATTATTTAAAAAATATATGATAGGTAGATAGATGACAGATAGATAGGTAGATAGATAACAGATAGATAGATAGATAGAGCAATTATTTGGTGCAGTATGCCTAGTGGAAACTATAGGATTAATTTTAACTTTAAGAGAAAACTTTTGAACAATAGTGACCTAAAAATTACAAAATTATTTCTTCCCACACAAGAAATCCATATTAGCACTGTATCAAATAGATAATATAAGCAAACAGAATTAAACTAATTAAGGTAACATTTGATCACATTGCTCTAATTTTACAGATTTGTTAGAATATAACCTGGGGATAAAAAAATAACCACGAAGAACTCTTAAAATATTCTTAGTAGGTTTGAGGATGGTGGTATTTATGTAGCAATTATCAGTGTATGTATAGTATGGATATATTTACTTTGGTGCAAATGTAATTGCAGTTTTTGCCATTACATTCAATGGCAGAAACTGCAATTACATTTGCACCAACCTAATAGAAAATGAATGCGTTTTGATATTTGAAATCAGGATTCTTACTGTAGGAGAAGGTTATGTAAATCAGGAGGGAGTGGGTGGAACTGAAGAACCTTGCAGGGTTGGGTTTCAGTTGGAGATAGCAACACGAATGAACACATGACTTTCAGAGCAATGTATTTATCATTTATGTTCACTGAAAGTGTCTAGAAGTGGAAACCACAGCAGCAACCACATAAACACAGCTAGTACAGATGGTATTTTCTAAAAAATCTGCTTCCACTAACAGGAACCACTCATATCTAATTCCAAATACATCACATATAAATGATGAGGTAAGCCTTGTCATGCTGGAAAACAAGAGGTGTTCAAAAACTAATGAATTCCTGTTAAAACAACATAGATTTTGTTTGAATAAGCTCCTATACTGGTCATCTAATTTGAGCATCACAAAAAAATTGATGATGGTAATGAATTACGCCACATCAGATAACAAGGAATTGATAAGTTTTACTTGCTACTCAAAAGGAAAGGGATAGTAGGTTTAGAAAGATTACCATGTTGAAAATATCATGGTATTAATTGATTCCTGCAAAGTCCATAGGTGGTTGCTGAAACCATTGGATGAAAAGTTGATGGAGAAAAAAAATACTCATAAGCTTGACAATATTAACACACAGATTATTTAATACTTACGAAGAGAATGGAAACTTTACAAAATAGATGTGGCAGGCCTATATTAAAGAAGTCATCAGGCTCAGCATCACAAAATCTGATTTACTGACATTGTATGGCTCATAGTTTAAGGCAATGTGAAGTATTATTCCAAGTATTGTCACCTGTGTTGTACCATGACAAAAATGTTGAACCTGATTCAATTTATGTGAAAGCATTCCAGATTGTGGAATATTATACAAGAACAATTGCCATGACACTTCAAAATATCAAAATCGTATAAAATGAAAAGAAAGTGGGGCTGTCTATTCTGGATCAAAAAAGATTAAACAAAAAAACTAAATGTGATATGTGATCCTTGTTTGGATCTTGGATAGTGAAAAAGTTAAGAAAAATTTTGAGATAAAGAAATTTGTGAGCTGTTTTAAAGATAATATTATCTAAATACTTTTGAGTATGATGATATTATTGTCATTATATAGATGAATGTCCCAGTTTAAAAAGTGCATGATGAAATATTTAGAGATAATGTGTCATGGTGCCTACTTCTTACTTTCAGCTTACTTCTTACTTTCAAATGTTTGAGCAGGAAAAAAATTCTGTGTGTGTGTGTGTAAGTGTGTGTGTGTGTTTCTTTCTTCTTTTGTTTTTGTTTTTTTTTTTTGAGATGAAGTCTTGCTCTGTAGCCCAGGCTGGAGTGCAGTGGCACCATCTCTGCTCACTGCAGCCTCCACCTCCCGGGTCTGGGTTCAAGCACTTCTCTGACCTCAGCCTCCCAAGTAGCTGGGATTACAGGCACACGCCACCATGCACAGCTAATTTTTGTATTTTTTATTAGAGACGGAGGTTTCACCATGTTGGCCAGTCTGGTCTTGAACTGCTGACCTCCTGATCTGCTGGCCTTGGCCTCACAAAGTCCTGAGATTATAGGTATGAGCCACTGCGCCCGGCCCGTGTGTGTATTTCTTATTGAGTACAGCTTGGTAAATTATGTTTGTCAAGAAATTTGGCTATTTTAACTAGGTTGTCAAATTTATGAGCACACAGCTTTCCTTATTTTTTTCCTGTAATTAGTCTTGCTACTAGTTTATCAGTTTATCAATAATTTCTAGAAATCAGAAATTTGGCTTTGTTGATTTTCTCTGTTCTATGTCTGCTTTGCATTTTGATTGATTTCTGCTAGTTTGTATTTCTTTCTTCTCGGGAATAATTTGCTGGATTTTCTTGTAGTTTATTGACATGAAAGCATGAATTATTCATTTCAATTATTTTCTTTTGTAAAATATAATTGAAAGCTAAAAAAATTCTAATACTATGTCACTACATGCCACAAATTTGGATAAATTGTATTATTAAATTCACCAGGGTGTAAGTTTTTTTAATGATGTCTTCTGTCACCCATACATTTTTGAAGCGTTTTGCTTAACTTCTTAATATTTTGGGATTAGTCAATATACATTCAATTTGGCTAAATCTTCCATCTTCACTTGAAAAAAAATGTTTATTTTTTAGATGTTGGATACAGGGTTCCATATACGTCTATGAAGTCAATGTGGTGTGTTTTAAAGAACAAATGCTAAAATCTTCAACTTTGATATTTCCTTTCCTTAAGATTTCCTCGGTTTTACTTAATAAATTTGGAAGTAGTATCATTAGATACATGCATATTTAGGTTGCTATGCCTTCCTGAAAGATGGATTCTTTTATTATTATGAATTGTCTCTCTTTATCTTTTCTAATATCTCTTGGCTTTAAATCTATTTTGTCTAGTAGGAATACAGACAGATTCTTCATTGTTGTTGATGACAGAATTGAATAGTACATTATTTTTCATAATTTTATTTTTAAACTATCTATGTCCTAAGATTTAAAGCGTATGTTTAAATTGTGCCACAGACAGCATGAAATTGGGTTTTGTTTCGTCATATAGATTAACAATCTATACTTTTTAATTGGAGTATACAGAGTATCCTGTGTTTGCCTCACAGATTTAGAATTTTCATTTTACATTTTCATATGAATCTCTACTAAAATTGCCACATTTACACCCATTTTATTTGTCTTTTTCTCGTTTGTCTTGAGTATGTTAATAGTTATATTAAACTCTTCATCCTCCAACATCAGTATCTGGATTGTCTATGAGTCTATTTGTATAAATCATGTTTTGTTTTTTAAATTATTGATCAAATTTCTGTACTACTTCATATAACTATAATTTTTGATTATCTGCTAGACAATGTTTTAAAAGAACCATCGCATGCTGCACAGATTGGGCCAAGTTTTTAGTTGTGTTGCAGTTTTAATAAGATTCACATTCTTTCTGGTTCCTTTGTGGGGTGCAGCCATTCCACGTTTTGATTAAAACTCTGGCTAGTCTCTTTCTCCTCAGTGCTGAATAACTACAAAGATTTAGTACTGCCCTTTTTGAACTATCGGCTTAACTCTTTAGGCTTCCTTCCTATGCAAATTGTAGCATATGTGTCAAGGAGGAGATTGGCTATATATTTGCTGTGGGCTTCCATTCTGTTGCACAACCGTTCTATTCTACTATGCATTGCAGGAATGTGGGATATTTTACTTTCCTTTTTTTGAGATGGTCTTGCTCTGTCACCAGGCTGGAGTGCAGTAGCACAATCTCGACTCACTGTAACCTCCACCTCCCGGATTCCAGTAATTCTCCTGCCTCAGCCTCCTGAGTAGCTGGGACTACGGGCACATGCCACCATGCCTGGCTAATTTTTGTATTTTTAGTAAAGAAGGGGTTTCACCATATTGGCCAGGCTGGTCTCAAACTCCTGACCTTGTGATCTTCCTGCCTCAGCCTCCCAAAGTGCTGGGAATACAGGCATAAGCCACTGCTCCCGGCCTACTCTCCTTTTAAAAAACCTCTTACCCATCCCTCAGTCTCCACTTTCCTCAACATATGTCCTGTGGGGAAACTGACTGACTGGAATTCCTTTAGTTTCCCATGTGTCAGGCCAGCCTCATGAGATAAGCAATAGCTCTGTTGGATTCTCTTTTCCTCTGTTAGAGGATGTCTGCTAGGGCTTAGTTTGAGGCTCACCCATGCACCAAATTAATTCAGGCTTTAAGGGATGAAAGCAGCCAGTAATTATCACCTACAGAAGGGTTTCCCTTGCCTGCGATTTTGGTCTATTCCTTCTTGTTTCCATAGATCTCTGAAATCTCTAAAATATGACTTTTCAAAATGTATCTATTTCTTTCTAATAATTGCACTAGGAAAATTGGTTTTCTGTTACTTAGATATGGAAATATTTTCTATTTATAGAATTTTTGTTAACAACCCTCTTACTTTGTTTTATATGTTTATTGTATATGCTGGTAATCCAAACTCTAGAATAATATACAGGCAATGAAATCATACTCTATTATACTTTTGTTGTTTGCTTTACTCAGCTTTATTGGTGAAAATAATCATATTTATACATATAGTTGTAGTACGTTTTAAAATTTAGGATTCCATTTCATAAATTTATCAACATTTTTAATATATTCTATTGATGATGAAAATGTAAAGAATTTCATAGGTGGCTAATGTGGAATTTTAAGTCAACCAGAATGGTTTCTTCCTTTCTTGTTGTTTTGCTATGTATTGTTTTTATTACCAAAAATATCTCACGGATTCAGATGATTTCTCAGGATCTAGCCATTATTTCCACATGCTGGCCAGCACAAAAGATGCAGAGAAGAAGGCAAGCACACTCTTTTAAAGACGTTTTCTAGAAGCTGTTCACATTGCTTTTACTTGTTCCCAATGGTCAAAATATAATCATTTGCTCATATCCAAGTACATGGGAGGCTGGGATATGCAATTTTCATTTTAGGGAGTGATATGTTTAGGTAAAATTTGAGCCTATTTTTACAGAATATGTGGAGAGTGCTCATATGAGACAACTATCAGTTTCTGCCACGTTAGTAATAAACAATCTGTAACAACGTTTCTGTATATGATTTATGGTTAGTTTGTGTTTTCTAAGACAGGTTTTAAATTTACAAAGAAAAATCTGACATTTGCAATTGAGAAGCTATTATGTTCATACTGATTAATGTGTAATGTATAGAGTTACTAAAATATCAGCAACGTATGTGTTTTAGGCATTTTTTTGTTGTTGTCATAGTATGTTATTTTGGGTGACTGTGATAATTATAGTACATAAATGTGCTACTAAAAACAAAGTATTTTTTGACTATGCTAAAGTAAATTCTGAAGAAAATAAATGATAGGAAATTCCAATATTTATTTTCCACCAATAATATCTGACACTTAATAAACTGTATACTGTGAAGAAAAAAAAATGCAGGGCACATACATGATTTGCAGTATCTTAAAATAGCATCTTGTGATTCTGAGGTGTAAGACTATAAGACTATCTCCATGTTTTTAAAAAAGTACTAATTATATATTGCATTTTATATCATAACTTCAGTTACTTGACAGTTTTGATTTCACTAAGATGTCAATCACTCTAAATCATAGTGTTCACACTCTACTTTTAGTATACAATAAATGTGTTTAGTATTACTGTCTTTTGATAATTTTGGGTCATAAAAGATTAAATTAACTTCTGGGTATTTATAATTCTGTGGACACATAAGAATTTTAAAAATTGCCTTTCAGTCACTCTAAATGTGGTAGCATTAATATACTATATACATGTCCAAGGAAATCAGGAGGATAACAGTAAAACAAATAATTGAAAGTAAACTACATTTGAGATTGTTTTGAAGCACACTTTCAATTGCTATTGCAGAGCAGGTGTAACCTGTTACCATTAAGTCCTAAAGACAGCTGGGTCTAAGTTGCAATGTGAACCTCTTGGTTTCAGAAGGAGGAGACAGGTGAGATAAATGCTTATCTACGAATTGTCTGCCTTCCTTCTCTAGCACTATCGGTTTGGATAGAAAACAAGAACGCAGGCAAGGCAAGCAAATGTATGCAATCTGCTATAAGACAGGTCTTGGAGGATGACTCTGCTCTTGCTGAGGTGGAAATTATAGTTCTCATTTCTTCTGTGTATTCTCAGTCAACTGAAATTGGAAGTGATTATTAGTTCTGGAAGAATCTAAAAATTAAAGATGAATCACAGAATAATTAGAGAATGAGAAACATCTGCCAACAATAAAATGAAAAGAATTGATTAAAACATAAACAAAGGAACTGAGGAGGTGAGGTTCAGCAGGAGTGTTTGAGCCTGAAGTCTGATGCAAGTTGTTAAACGAGGTTAATGCAATAGAAAGGAGCAGTGCTGAGTATATGCAGACGCTCTTCTAAAGTAGTGCACATGAATTAAACAATTTAATTCTTATCAAATACGATGAGCTAGATATGATTACATTGCCCCATTTTACAGATGAGAAAGCCAGATCATGGAAAAATTAAATAATTTATTTAAGGTCAAGCAGGTAGTAATTGGTAGATGTAGTTGAACACAGATATTCTGGTTACAGTATCTGCAGTCTTTAATGCCTCATTAATGAAAGAATTAAAGGCAGATATCAGAGAAGCTGAGGTTATATTTTAATGTAAAGGAGCATAGTATGCTCTGTTTCTTATGAGAACCAGCCACAGAATTTGTTGAGGCACCTACTGGGGTGATTATTTAACTGTCAATATTTGAAGAGTTGGAACACGGCAGACAGACTGTGGAAGGGAAGAAGTGACATCAAGATTATGACAGGAAAATTTGAAGTCCAGGGATAAGTTGGATGAGGACATGGAAGAGAGCAAAGAAGAAAGTACCTTCCTCACGCAGTGGATCAAAAAACAAGTATGGGCTTTTCATTTGTAAGAATTCTCATACCTTCAGAAAGTATAAAGGAACCAGTAAAGAACTGTTAGAGGGAGCCCTAATAACAAAGAAGAAATGTTATTGGATAGACAACACACATACTTTTTTTTCCTAAAGGATCAAAATGTTACTTGGGCACTCATCTAAGGAACAGATGTGATAACCGGGTTCAGAAAAAGACCACAGACCTCCTTACATCTTTCTGCATTGCTAAATCAAATGTAACCCGGAGTAATTTTTCAATATCGTGGCTGGGTGTTTCCCACATAGGATACGAAGTGGCTGATTCCAATTTTGAAGTTCAGGGGATCTCCCATGAAGCCATCTAATAAGTGCAACTGGGAAAAAGGTAGCAGTAGATAAGTTTAATCCTCTGTAGACATCTAATGTTTGGAGGAGGTGACAGTGTAGTAGAGTGGACAGCCTTTTTGGAATCTTAAAATCATCGTTTCTTTATCCGGTTAGTGCCTTTGCTATTTTTTATTTTCTTTGATATCGAGGACACTTAAATTCTTAGAATCTGTTTTTATTTCCTATAAAACCGAGAGAAAAGTGTCAACTTGATAGTGTTATTTTGAGTGGTACATGACACGCTGTGTGTAAAATTTCTGTGCTGAGACTGACTTCATAATTATGAATCTTTTCGGATTACCTTTGAAATTGTTTCAACAATTTCAGCTTTCAAACAGTTCTGATATATGTTACATTCTGACTTATAGTAACAATTAGCAAAGCTCATGAAGAAAAGTGAAGTACTCTATAATTTATTTTGCTTGTGGCACAGACCAAGCTGTTCTAACTCAATGGGTTCTAGGCATTGTCCAGGGCAGCTGGGAGGCTATATCAGGGACTGAGCATCCTCTAGGATATGGCCTTGGCCTTGGCCACACAAATGGATGAAGACAGCATTTCACCATCATACCATGGCCCCACCTGTGGACAAGAAGGAAGTGATCTGGAAGTTGAAGACCTCTCTTCTGCTCTCATTCCATGATCCGGGGCTGAGTCACAAGACTGAAACAACAACAGTAGTATGGACCAGCTGGGGTGACAGAAACTCAGCAGAAAACCTGACCTATTAAAATGTGACATTGTACAAGCTATGATGAAGGGATGAACAAGCTGCAATGGGAACATGGATGAAGGAGCAACTATGTCCACATTTTGAAGTAAGGAATATCTTTTCACAGCCCTCATCTTTACTGATTTCTATCACAATTTCACCATAATGACAAGATTGAAATATACTTTCCTCTCATTGATTCATGTGAAAATGTGATTTTCTGTGTAAAATTTAAAGTATCTGTGCTCTTCTTGATAATTTTTAAAAAATCTCACTCCCTGTATAATATGATTTGGCTGGGTTCCCACCCAAATCTCACCTTGAGTTGTAACAATCCCCACATGTTGAGGGTGGGGCCAGGTGGAGGTTATTGAATCACAGGGGGCAGTTCCCCCAGACTGTTCTCGTAGTGAATAAATCTCACGAGATCTGATGGTTTTATAAATGGGAGTTCCCCTACGTGTGGTCTCTTGCCTGCTGCCACGTAAGATGTGTCTTGCTTCCCCTTCATTTTCCACCATGATTGTGAGACCTTCCAAGCCATGTGGAACTGTGAGTTGATTAAACCTCTTTCCTTTTTAAATTACCCAGTCTTGGGTATGTCTTTATTAGCACCGTGAAAACAGATGAATACACTACATTTTGATGTTTCTTTGGAGTATGGTCTTGGGTCTAGGATGTTGAAATAATTATAATGATAGAAGTGTGTTCTTCAAGTCATTTAAGTGGATTAAATGAAATTTATTTGAATGTGCCTCTTCCCTCATTTCTTCATTTAAAAATGGCAATTAAATAAAAGCAGAGGTTTGAAATTAATAGAGTTGGAGATGAAAAGGAAGAAAGTGATGAAGCGGGTAGCCTTAAACTGTGGGGGAAACAGAAAAACTGACTTGACGTTATTAAAATAGGGGAGCTATACTGAGAAGAGGGAGAAGTCAGGTGAGAAGTAAGGTTACTACAGTGTGCTTCAAAATGGAGTTTTGCCAGGTGCCGTGGCTCACTCCAGTAACCCCAGCACTTTGCGAGGCTAAGGTGGGCAGATCACCTGAGGTCAGGAGTTTAAGATCATCCTGACCAATATAGTGAAACCCTATCGCTACTTAGAAACACACACACACACACACACACACACACACACACACACACAAGCTAGGTGTGGTGGCCTGTGTCTGTAGTCCCAGCTACTTGGGAGATTGAGGCAGGAGAACTGCTTGAACCCAAGAAGTGGTGGTTGCAGTGAGCCAAGATCACACCATTACACTGGTGTGATCCATTGCGTGGACAACAGAGAGGGACTCCATCTCAAAAACAAACAAACAAACAAAACAAAACGGAGTTTTCCTGGACATATGTCCAGTGGAATAACCTTTCTAAAGGCCAACACTTACTAGAAGTCCTCTTTTAGAAACTTTGGAATTCCTGCCTTCCCTCCTCCCCACTCTAACCAATTGTGGCTAACAGAAGCTAAGACTTAAATTAATAGAGGTTATTCTTTCTTCCCAACTGAACTGGCAAGGTGTTTTGTGTTCTTGGTTCCTAATTCCATCTAGAACCTATCAGTACTATATTTAAGAAATGTTAAAGGACACCAAGTATGAGCCCCGTGAATGTGTTAGTGCCAGAGGTGGAAAGATGAATAGTAAAGTGTTCATAGTCTAGCAGGGTGGACAAACAGTGAAAACAAATTCTCATGCAAGATGTCCATTTAAGCCACTTTAAGTCACGTATCAAGTGGCAGAGCAATGGTTTGCATGGGGGATAAGGAAGAACACTCACATGCTGTTGGTGGAAGTGGCAAAAGGATGGAATTCTGGTCCCTTACCCACTCCGGCCCCTCTCCCACATCTTTCCATGAGTTTAATCACAGTATACTTTTGACCAGTTTGCATATTCAGATTTTCTATTTAGTTCATTTGAATTCTTTCGCCAGAATTCAATAGGTAAATAAAAATGGGAAATCTCATTGTTCAAGAATATTTACTATACATACAGTTTGAGTGCTTCAGCACAATTTAATAGGCAACAAAAATAAAAAATCTTGTTGTTCCAAGATCACACAACCATAAGAAGCTATTGATCCTACCTAGGTGTTAGGAATATAAATTATGAAAAAATTTCTTGGCTAATTCTATATTTTCACAAAAATATTCATGGTTATGAAAAATGATATATTTTCATGATTACAAAATATATCATCTAATGACTAAATACGAATGAAAAATACCAGCTGACTTTACCAGAAAAAGAACTAAATTCTGAATCATTAATCTTGTAACTAAGACTTCTCTGTGATATTTCAGTTTTCTGGGAAAGCCTTTTACTAATATGATCTCATAATAATATAGAGTATTAACACATTTTTCTAAAAATCCATATTGTAGGTTTATCTCTAATATTGTGTAGTGTAATAACCACATTTTTAAAGTCAGAAAAATTACTGCAATAGCCAGAAACTCCAGACCAACCTGGAAAACTTAGACTACATCTCCACAAAAAGCAAAAACATTAGCTAGGTGGGATGGAGCTTGCCTGTAATCCTAGCTACTTGGGAAGCCGCGGCAGGAGAATCTTATAAGTCCAGGAGTTCAAGGTTGCAGTGAGCTATGATCACACCACTGTACTATAGCCTGTATATGAAGTGAAATCCTGTCTCTTTAAAAATAATACTACAATAGTAATTATGGATGCTACTTTTTTATATGTACTCTTTTTGTTTTTCTATTACTTTTTTCTCTTGAGAATAGATGGGCTCATTGGTTTACTTAATGTATACACTAAAAGACAATATAATACATTGTCCATGTCTAGAGTGCTCCTTAAATTTATGTGTAATGCTGACATAATCAAAACCATTTAAACACCTTAGAGGCAGACACAACAAGGAAGGTCACTGGCTTTGCATCTACAGATCCATATTTGTCCATGTTGCTAGGCAGTGGAAGAAAATCACAGTCCCAAAGCTCTTTCCCCATATCCATTATTAAAAAATAAAACAAAAGCAAGTATTGGCAGTGATGTAATTTTACATAACCATTTTTGAAATGTTGTTAAACTCTAATAACTGTCTTAGACAATAAAAATTTAATTTACGCCACTTACTAAGTTTGAGGTTTTGCTTCGTATCATCCTTGTAAAAATATAATGTTCTGATATAATAGTTATCCTTGTGAAAATATAATGTTCTAATATAATAGTTATAACAAATAAAAGATTCTTTCAGATTCCAAAAGTATCTTTTATTTGTTATAACTATTATATTAGAACATTATATTTGTGTTCTAATTTATATTAGAACATAAAATTATTTATTTAAAAGTCCTGAACATTGTTCAATACTCTCTTGGCGTTTGCAGATTTACTATTTGGGGCTTCAATTTTCTCATAAGTGATACCGCTTATTATCTATATTTCTTAAGTGTTCGAGGCATGTATTTGAGAGTGAGCTTAGCTGACCCCACCAGGCATACTCATTACATGTGCCTTATTTCTCTCTACATGGGTGCTCTTTCTTGTGAATCTAAAAAACAAACCCCAAACAGAAAAAAACAACCTTTTGTTTCTGTGTTAAAATTATCTCCCCCACAATGCATACACATAATTCCAGCTCCAGTGGTGGAAAGAGTAATGCAATTTAGCTTAAAACATCTCTAAAAGCAAGAGCCCTTGGTGATGGTCCCT
Source organism: Cacajao melanocephalus (assembly GCA_963573385.1). NCBI lineage: Eukaryota > Metazoa > Chordata > Mammalia > Primates > Pitheciidae > Cacajao > Cacajao melanocephalus. The sequence continues at coordinate 17,192 of CAUYLG010041661.1, forward strand.
CTTTGTGATTGTGGGTTTTCTGAAAGTCTTCAGGAAGCACTTGCCTCTAATGTCAAGTATTTCCTTTTGACATTATGTGCCATTCATTTTGATATGTATCTGTAGGGAATAATACATCTGACTGAATCTTTTTTTTTTAAATGAAAGCTGCAGATATGTATTTTCTATCTTTTGTGAAGCTGCCTTCTTTTGGAACTCTTTGCAGTATGTTTTAGGCCTTTTCCAATCTTCTGCCTGCTCCTAGGTTGGGATTTCTCCTGCCTTTTGTTTCCTTTACACCCAGCACATCCTTGAGTGAACATCACACAGTGTTAGTGTTATAGCTGCCTATTGACCTCTCCTGGACCACATATTTCAACACGGCACAGCCCTTACCTGCATGTTGCCTGTGATATTCAAGAGATTCTTGCCCGGAATACAGCAGGGACTTAGCAACTCTGTACTGAAGCAAGTGCAGGCAGATAGTTAAGAGCATGAATTCTGGAGCCACACTGCTTGGGTTGGAGTCAGGTTTTAATGCTTGCAAACTGTGAAACTCTTCAGAACCTCCATATAGAACCCCAAGACTTAACTGCAGCATGACCCCACGGGGCACCATTTACATAACCCAAAAGGTAAGTGGTCAACACTAGGGTCTTCATTACTGATGATCTTGGCAGGTTAATTAGTCTCCACAGGTCTTGATTTTCTCATTTTTAAAATGAGAATAGTTATTTCTGCTTCAAATAGCCGTGAAGATTAAGAGCGAATCTATATCAAGTGCTTAGAACACTGCTTTCTATGGAGTAAACACTCAATGCTATTAAATATTTTTTTGGTTTTGAATTATTTTTATTAGATGAGAAGTAAAGTGGTCACAACTGTTGCATAGCATTCCATTCAATGAATAAACCATTTTTCAAATTCTCTTACTGAGTAATCATTAGGTTTTGTTCATTTCTTACATTTATAATTATTGCCAAAGAAGAGAGAAAACATTACATCATGTCTCCATGAGCATATGCTCAATCTCCAGGACAGATCCCTAGAAGAAGAATTTGTGGATTTAAACATACATACTTTAAAAATCTTACCAGAACGAGACGAATTGCTGTCTAGGATGATTGTATCAACTTATACTGACCAATATACTACTGGTGTCTATTTTCTCATTCCTCAAATCTTCATTAACACTTCATTTAACCTTTGCCAAGCTGATAAATGTAAAATATTTTATTGTGCCTTTAGTAGTTTTCTACAGCAACCGTAACAAATTACCATGCATTTAATGGCTTAAAATAACAAGCATTTATTTTCTATAGCTCTGTAGGTCAGAAGTCTGGGTACAGTGTGTGGCTCGGCTGGGTCCCACATCCAGAATCACGCAAGGGCAAAATTGAGGCGTTTACAGGTCTGTGTTTTTTTCTGGAAGTTCATTCAAGTTATTGGCTGAATTCAAACCTCATTTGCCTTTCTGTTGACAGCAAGAGGCAGTCTTTGCTGCTAGAACTTGCCTAATATTCTCGTTCTTTCCATGTGGTTCTCCTCTAGCAATGGTGGTTCAAGGCCCTCTCACACTTTGAATTTCTCAAACTTCACTTACCTTCTTTCTGTCATTCCAGCTGGAGAAAGTTCTCTGGTTTTAAGGGCTCGTTTAATAAGGTTGGGCACACGTGTATAATCAAGGCTTTAATCTCCCTATTTTGAGGTACAAAAATCTTAATCGCATCTGGAAAATCATTATTTCCATGTAGGGTAATGTAGTCACAATTTCTAGGGATTGGGGCCTGGGATCTTTGGGGGTCTGTTCTACCAAGTGTGGTTCTTTTCATTTTTATTTTGCTGATTATTATTGAGGGTGAACATATTTTCTAGGTCAATTTGCCATATTGATTTTTTTATGCTCTAAATTTTATTTTTATATAATTTTTTCCAATTTCCTATTGGAAGATTTATCTTTTAAAATTGATTTTTGTAGTTTATTATATATTGTGGCTAATAATTACTTTTCAGAAATGTGCATTGAAAATACTTTAAAACCATAGCTTAATTTTTAAATGAGTTTATTTTTTGTTCTTGTTTTTTCATAAATTATTGGGGTACAGGTGGTATTTGCTTACATTACATAAGTAAGTTCTTTTTTTTTTCTTTTGGAGACAGAGTCTCCCTCTGTCACCAAGTTGGAGTGCAGTGACGTAATCTCAGCTCACTGCAGTCTCTGCCTCCCGGGTTCAAGCAATTCTCCTGCCTCAGCCTCCCAAGTAGCTGGGATTACAGGCACATGCTGCCACACCTGACTAATTTTTTTTTTTTTTTGTATTTTTAGTAGAGATGGGGTTTCACCATATTGGCCGGATGGTCTCAGTCTCCTGAACTTGTGATCCTCCTGCCTTGGCCTCCCAAAGTGCTGGGATTACAGGTGTGAGCCACTGCGCCCGGCCATGAGTAGGTTCTTTGGCGTGATTTGTGAGATTTTGGTGTACTCATCACCTGAGCAGTATAGTCTGCATCCTATTTGCAGTCTTTTATCCCTTGTCCCATTCCCATCCTTCCCTCCAAGTCCCCAAAGTCCATTGTATCATTCTTATGCCTTTGTGTCCTCATAGCTTAGCTCCCACGTATTAGTGGGAAAATTCAGTGGTTTTCCATTCCTGAGTTACTTCACTTAAAATAGTAGTCTCTAGTCTCATCCAGGTCACTGCAAATGCTATTAACTCATTCCTTTTTATGTCTGAGTAGCAGTGCTTTGTATATATATATATATATATACACCACAGTTTCTTTATCAACTAATTGTTGGGCATTTGGGTTGGTGTCAGAATTTTGCATTTGTGAATGTGCTGCTATAAACATGTGTGTGCAAGTACGGTTTTCATATAATGACTTCATTTCCTCTGGGTAGATACCCAGTAGTGGAATTGCTGGATCAAAAGGTAGTTCTACTTTTAGTCCTTTAAGGAATATCCACGCTGTTTTCCATAGTGGTTGTGCTAGTTTACATTCCTACCAGCAGTGTAGAAGTGTTTCCTGTTCACCACATCGATGCTAACATAAATCGTTTTTTCCATTTTTTTGATTATGACCATTCTTGAAGGAGTAAGGTGGTATCACATTGTGGTTTTGATTTGCATTTCCCTAATCATTAGTGATGTTGAACATTTTTTTCACGTGTTTGTTGATAATTTGTATATCTTCTTTTGAGAATCGTCTGTTAATGTCCTTAGTCCAATTTTTTTTTTTTTTTTTGAGACTCAGTCTCACTCTGTCACCCAGGCTAGAGTACAGTGAGGCAATCTCAGCTCACTGAAACTTCCGCCTCCAGGAATCAAGCAATTTTCTGCTTCAGCCTCCAGAGTAGCTGGGATTACAGGTACCTGCCATCATGCCCAGCTAATTTTTTGTATTTTTAGTAGAGACGTGGTTATACCATCTTGGCCAGGCTGGTCTTGAACTCCTAAACTCGTGATCCACTCACCTTGGCCTCCCAAAGTGCTGGGATTACAGGTGTGAGCCACCATGCCTGGCCCTTAGTCCACTTTTTGATGGAATTGTTTGTTTTTTCTTACTGATACGTTTGAATTTATTGTAGATTCTGGTTATCAGAAAGAAATGAAGGGCTTCCAAATCAGTAAAGAGGAAGTCAAATTGTCACTGTTTGCTGATGATATGATCATTTACCTCAAAAACTCTGAAGACTTCCCTGGAAAGTTATGAGAACTGATAAAAGAATTCAGCAAAGTTTCTGGGTACAAGATTAACATAAACAAATCAATAGCTTTTCTATATCCCAACAGCAACCAAGTGGAGAATCAAATCAAGAACTCTACCCTTTTATAATAGCTGCAAGAAATAAAATTAAATTCTTAGAAATCCACCTAAAGCAGGAGGCGAAAACGTCTACAAAGAAAGCTACAAAACACTGCTTAAAGAAATCATAGAGGACACAAATGGAAACACATTCCATGCTCATGGATGGGTAGAACTAATATTGTTAAAATGATCATACTGCCAAAAGCAATCTACAAATTCAATGCAATCTCCATCAAAATGTCACTATCTTTCTTCACAGAATAAGGAAAAAACAATTCTATAATTCATATGGAACCAAAAAAGAGCTCGCATAGCCAAAACAAGACTAAGTATAAAGAACAAATCTGGAAGAATCACACTACCTGATTTCAAACTATATTACATGACCATAGTCACCAAACAGTATGGTACTGGTATATAGGCACATAAACCAGTGGAATTGAATAGAGAATCCTGAAATGAACCCAAATACAGCCAACTGATCTTCAACAAAGCAAACAAAATCATAAAGTGGGGAAAGGACACCCTCTTCAACAAATGGGGCTGGGATAATTGGCTAGCTACATATAGGAGAATAAAACTGGATCCTCATCTCTCACCTTATACTAAAATCAACTCAAGATGGTTTAAAGACTCAAATCTGAGACCTGAAACTAAAAATTCTAGAAGATGACATTGGAAATCCCCTTCTAGACATTGACTTAGGTAAGGATTTCATTACCAAGAGCCCAAAAATAAATGCAATAAAAACAAAAATAAATAGCAGAGACATAATTAAACTTAAGAGCTTTTACATAGCAAAAGAAACTGTCAGCAAACGGAAGACCCACAGAGTAATTTTCTTTGGCTTCCAGATCTAGAACTCCTTTGAGTATTTATTGTGGTGCTGTTCTGGGGTAATAAATTTATTTAGCATTTGCTTGTGAGAAATACTTTAATTATCCTTAATTTATGAAGCTTAGGCAGGATATAAAATTTTTGGCTGGTATTTTATTTGTAAAGAGGCTAAAAATAGATCCCCAATCTCTTCTGACTTCTAAGCTTTCTGCTTAGAAGTCTGCAGTTAGTCTCATGGGATATCCTTTGTAGGTAATGTAATGTCTTAAAGATCTGTTCTTTCACATTGTCCTGGGATAGTCTGATAATTATATGCCTTGATAATGTTCATTGTGTATAGTACCTTCCAGGTTTCTCTGAATTTCTTGTATTCGTATGTCTACCTTTCTAGCAAGATGAGGGAAATTTTTCTGAATTATTTTCTTTCTTTCTTTTTTTTCTTTTTTGATGCTGGGTAGGTAACTCACATCACTTTCTTTTTTTCTTTTAATTGCATTTAAGGTTTGGGGTACATGTGAAGAACATGCAAGATTGTTGCATAGGTACACACATGGCAGTGTGATTTGCTGCCTTCCTCCCCATCACCTATATCTGGCATTTCTCCCCATGCTCTCTCTCCCCAACTCCCCATCCCCCACTGTCCCTCCCCTATTTCCCCACAACAGACCCCAGTGAGTGATGCTTCCCTCCCTGTGTCCATGTGTTCTCATTGTTCTATACCCACCTATGAGTGAGAACATGTGGTGTTTGATTTTCCGTTCTTGCGTCAGTTTGCTGAGAATGATGGTTTCCAGGTTCATCCATGTCCCTACAAAGGACATGAACTTGTCATTTTTTATGGCTGCATAGTATTCCATGCTGTATATGTGCCACATTTTCCCTGTCCAGTCTATCATCGATGGACATTTGGGTTGGTTGCAGGTCTTTGCTATTGTAAACAGTGCCGCAATAAACATATGTGTGCCTGTGTCTTTGTAATAGAACAATTTATAATCCTTCGGATATATACCCAGTAATGGGATTGCTGGGTCAAATGGAATTTCTATTTCTAGGTCCTTGAGGAATCGCCACACTGTCTTCCACAATTGTTGAACTGGTTTACACTCCCACTAACAGTGTAAAAGTGTTCCTATTTCTCCATATCCTCTCACTTGTGGGATCTCTTTATTATAGCAACTAGCATTAAACTCATTATTACACATACATACAGCTATGTGCTATGAAGAGAAATATATACATTTTTAATAGTTGAAAGAGGAGAAAGAAACATATTTATGAGGAAAATAATTTAGTCTCTTCAATTTAAAAGTATTTTATGAATACTATTTTATGTTTTGACAGAATATTAAAATCTCAGGCAGCTGAATTACATTAAATTTCAATTCTCTATATGTTTTTGTCTTCAAGGTTTAATAACACTGATATATAACAGTTTGTTTCTTTTAATTTCCAAATTTAAACTTCTAAGTTTGCCTTCTAGGCAGAAATTAAGTCCCATTGTGGAATGAGATTGGATCAACACTTCACAAAGATAATTTTAGTTCTTTGTAACCTTAAATGAAGCAAGCTAATAAAGCATTAAATTAGCATGTTGTAAAACTTCCTGAAGTTTTAATATGCTTTTAAGTGGCAGCTCTTAGCTTATTATCTGTAAAGCTAAAGTCAAAATAGATGTTTCAGTTGATGAAATAGAGATGAGGCAACATTTTATTAAATTTAACAAAATATTTTATATCTGAATTATAAAGTACAGATTATCTAGTAATTCTCATAAAAATGTATTTAACCAGACATGCATTTTTCTCTAATCAGTAGCCCTGGAGTCTGCACCACAAATGTGCTTTATCTCAAATGCTTTAACTGTGACATTTTGCTTTCGACTAGCTTGACTATTTCTACAGGAATTATACACTTCATTCGCATTCATCCAGATGAAAAAAACACATGGAGAAAAGATTATAATAATAACTAGCATTTGTTTAGGATTTCAGCATTTACAAAGGGTTTTTATATTCACTTTCTCGCTTGATCTTCATGTAAACTGGTTTGGTAGACAACTGTCATTATCTCTGTTACCTGGAGGCCCTGGGTCTTAGGGAGACTGCTTGTCTTCTCAAGGTCATGAAGGTGCTAACTCTGACAGTGTTTTTTTTTTTTTTTTTTTTTTTTCTACTCTGCTACACTTCTCATGTAAAAATCACATTGCAGACAATGTAAGAGAAGGACTTAAGAAAATTAATTCCTCCAGAGAATTAAATTTAAATTGTTTCATTAACTGCAGTATATAAAGAAAGGAAAAGTGTTCCAAACCCATGTAGTATTTTACTATTGCTTACAGTAATATTCTGCACACCTAATATTGTAAGTATAATTTTCCATGTAGCAAAATATCCTAAATCAGCACTGTCCAATATAACTGTGTGATGATAAAAATATTCTGTTTTTCTGTTGTCCAATACAATAGCCACTAGTTATACATGTCTATTGAGCAAGGGTAATATGGCCAGAAACACTAAGGAACTGAGTTTTTATTTTATTTGATATTAATTAACATTTAAATTTCAAAAGCCACATGTGGCTTGTGGTTGTCACTATCAGATAGTGCAGTTATGGAAAATTAGGATTTACCTCTTTAATTATGAAACCTATTTTTAATAGTAGGATCTTTTAATTATTTTTTTTTTGAGATGGAGTCTTGCTCTGTTGCCCAGGCTGGAGTGCAGTGGTACGACCTTGGCTCGCTGCAACCTCTGCCTACCAGGTTCAAGCAATTCTCATGCCTCAGGCTCCTGAGTAGCTGGGACTGCAGGTGCCCACCACTAGATCCAGCTAATTTTTGTATTTATCGTAGAGAGTTTCACCATATTGGCCAGGCTGGGTCTCTAACTCCCGATCTCAGGTGATCTGCCCACCTCAGCCTCCCAAAGTGCTGGAATTACAGGTATGATCCACCGTGCCCAGCCTAATTAAAAGTATTTTCCAAATGCTTTTAAGTGATATGAAGTCAAATGCAAGATTTCTATTGTAATAGTACCCTCAACCCAGAGACAATCTTCATGCATCCTTATACACGTTCTTTGTTGCCTTATTTTAGTTTTATTTTAACATTAAATGCCTCTGTTCTACTTGACATTGCCTTACTTCAGAGACCACCAAGTATAGTGGAGAGAAACACACACTTGAGGACTTGAGGCTATCAACCATGTTCAACTAAATGCATTCTGATTTAATTATAAATTAGGATCCCCTGTTACATTTATTGAAGAAGGAAAATAAATTTTACAACTAAAAAGATATTTGAAAGCAACTGCTCTTCTTGGACACATGATCATTCATAAAGTGGGGCTTCCTGCTTTTCAGAGACTTAATTTCTGTCCATATTCTTTTCAGGAATGGTAATAATGATGATCATGACGATGATAATAATAATGATGAAGCCTAAGTGTAGTAATGCTTCTTAGCTAGACATTAGTCAAATTATTTCCTCTACATTAATTCAGGCAATTATCACAACAATCCCACAGGACATGTTTTAATATTATACTTATTTAGCTGGCAAATGATATAACTAAATTAAGTTACTTGCCCAAGATCATACTGCCAAGACAGTGGCTCTAGTGTCCCTGCTTTTGACCGTATACTATGCTGCCTATCCTAGAGCTTTCCTTTTCTAAAATAGTAAAACAATATCTTCTTTGTTCCATACACTATTTTTTGTTTGTTTTTGAGAGGGAGTTTTGCTCTTACACCCAGGCTAGAGTGAAGTGGTGCGATCTCAGCTCACTGCAACCTCTGCTCCCTGGGTTCAAGCAATTCCCCAGTCCCAGTCTCCTGAGTAGCTGGGATTACAGGCATCCACCACCAACACCTGGCTAATTTTTGTATTTTCAGTAGAGACAGGGTTTCACCATGTTGACCAGGCTGGTCTCGAACTTAATGAGCTCAGGCAATCCACCCGCCTCAGCCTCCCAAAGAAGTGCCAGGATGACAGGTGTGAGCCACTGTGCCCGATCCATACGCTAATATTTTAAGCAAAGTACACATGCATGATCTTTATACTTTTAATAATTTCATTGAACTGTTTCCAAAGGGTGTTAGTATGAGGTTTTCTTTTTTTCTTTTTATAATGTAAACGTTTATTTTACATTCAGGGGGGTCTGTGTCCAGGTTTGTTACCTGGGTATATTGAGTGATGGTGAGGTTTGGTGTATGAATGATCCCATCACTCAGGTAGTAAGCATAATAACCCATAGTTAGTTTTTCAACCCTTCCCTTTCTCCCTCCCTCCCTCCTCAGAATAGAACAGTGTCTGTTGTTCCTGTCTTTATATCCATGTGCACTCAATGTTTAGCTTTCACTTTTAAGCGAGAACATGCAGTATTTGGTTTTCTGTTCCTGCATTAATTTGCTTAGGATATTGGCCTCCAAGTGAATCCATGTTGTTGCAAAGGCCATGATTTTATTAGCATTTATGGCTGTGTAGTATTCCATGGTGTATATGTGCCACATATTCTTTAGTCCATCTACCATTAATGGGCACCTAGGTTGATTGCATGTCTTTGCTATTATGAATAGTGCTGCTATGATATATGTACTTTTTGGTATATTTAAAGAGAAATACTATTTTCCTCTTGACACATTTATGTCAGGTTTACTCTGATTTAACTCCCTTTTTAGGAGCACCATTCTCTTCCTTTAACATTATGAATAAAATATTTTTTGCTTCTCTTTTTATAAGTACAGTTTTATTGACAGAGATATACACAGTCGATATTGTGACTGGCTGAAAGTCTTCTATTATTTAGAGGTCTCACTGAAATGTAGATTATCAAATTCTGTTAGTGGAGAGGGAAGAATAGCACAACTAATGTTGTTTTCCTTCCTTAGCATCATTTGATGATAAACTCAGATGATAATACCTCCCAGGTCTTGGATAACTGTAGTAGGACAAGTACCCTCCATTTAATGCTCCTAGGAATCCTTCAAAGTGGTAGCATAATCATCGTATAGTAACTGAGAAAACTGATGTTCATAAGTTAGAAATTTTCCCAAGGTTGCAAAGAAAGTGAATGGAAGAATTATACTAAGTTCTTTTTGATTCCAAGCCCAAATTCTTTTTTGCATTATATGACATTGTTTCCCTGTTTGCATTCTCCATTCTGTGTATACCCTATTCTGTGGCCTGATCGAAATTCATTTACAGATTCTGAATTTATTTTCCGTTGAATCTATATAACTTACAAAGACAGAAGATATATGTATGTGTGTAGGCACATGTTTCTCTTCTAGTGTCAACTGATAAAAAGATTTCAAAGTCTCAACGAGCTTTAATTCCCCTTTTCTCTTAAAAATTCTATAGAACTTGTATATAACATTCTGATTTTAGCAGACTTTGGAAAACAGAGAGACCATTAGAAATTCATAGCTTGTTATTCAGATGAAGTATTCAATACTAAATTATATAATATTTCTGCTTTGCAAATTGTATGGTCAGATTGAGTTCCACAAAGGGAGATCATTTTTAATATAGGCATTCTGTAGCTTCCCTAATTATTGAATTAGTTTAGAACAAAATCCTTAAATTGTATATTTGCAAGTTCAAGTTTTGTATAGTCATCCATGCAGGCTATATTAAGATTTGATTGAATTTTGGTTTCTTCCTCAGTGGTAATTCAGTATATCAACTCACCATTCAAATTTGCCTTTGGGAAAATCCAGGCCCCTTTTCTGGATTTTTAAAGCATATTATAAAAAAGTGTTTCTGTGTATGTGTTGAAATTAATCACATCTCGTTGTTTTTGAATCACTGAAGTAATGTATACCTACTACTTCCAAAACATGACTTACTTAGAAGGTATACATAGTTTTATAAGTTCCATTGAACTGGTTTATATTTTATTTAGAAAGAAAAACTACTTCTTTGGTCCATAAGGGTGAAAACCTGGATTTTATTATACAATTAACACATTTATTTTTTATTATGAAGTACATAAAAATGTAAAAGTGGTTAGGGAGTATTTAAAGCAGTGTTGTCCATTGGAAATATAATGTGAGGCAAATACGTAGTTTTAAATTTTCTGTTAGCCATATTAGAAAAAGAAACAGAGAAATTAATGTAGTAAGATATTTTATTTAGCCAAAATACAGTTATTTAAATATATAGTCAATACAAAAATTACTAATTACATATTTAAACTTTTCTTTACTAAGCCTCTGAAATCTAGTGTATATTTTACACTTAGAGCACATTTCAATTTGCATTAGTCACATTTCAATTGTCCAATAGCCACAGGTGGCTAATGGCTACCATATTGGACAGCATAGGTTTAAAGAATAATATAAACATCTGTGTTTCAACATTCTGAGTTTAAAATAAAAAATAGAACACCATCAGTATTGTGGAAGAAGCCCCTCATTGCTACCCCTTGTTAATCAGCTTCCTTCCCTCCAGAGGCAAAAGTAACTATTATCTTGAATTTCTGGTAAATTATGCTCATGTTTTTTGAAACATATGTTCAACACCTATATTTGTAACTTGAAACAGTGGCTAGTTTTAGTTTGCCTAGATTTGAACTTTATATTAAGGGAACCACCCGGTCAGTAATAATCTCTGTGAATATTTTTCTCTCAATACTATGTTTTACATATTTATGTTGATCAATGTGCAACCCATTGTATGTATATAACACAATGTATATATTTTACATATGTATAGTTATTTGGGTTGTTTTTATGTTTTTGTGCATCACAAACCACAATACATGTGTATTCTTGTGTAAGTTTTCTAGTGCATGTTTAAAATTTTCTCAACAGTTTATATTTGCTAGTAGAATTGTCAGGTCATAGGATATGCACACATAAATATAAATGATTGATTAGCTGCAATTGTAGTGCACACAAATTTGCTATTTAAGCAATCCACATTTAAGAATTTGACTGAATTTTAAACATATTTTATTGAAGCCCATCAAAATGAGCTAAGGGTTTGTATTGTTTAAATAAGCAAAGATTACACTTACTGCTTCAATTCATTTGATTAACTCTGGATATATAAAAATATATCTATAGCTAGTTGTTAAATAGATATAATTATTAATTAGCTTTAGTTTCATTTGCATATAAAAATTTGAAAATATCCGTGACTTAAACAAGGCAAACACCCACTGGGTGGCTTAAGCAACAGAAATGTATTTCTTATAGTTCTGGAAATTGAAAGTCTGAGATTAAGTAATAGCAGAGTTGGTTTCTGGTGAGTCAGCCCTCCTTGGCTTGCAGATGGGTGCCTCCTTCTTCATGACCTTTCCTCTGTGTATATGCATCCCTTGTAATTCTTCCTACTTTTATGAGGACACTAGACATATTGGATTAAGGTCCCACCCATATAACCTCTTTTAAACTTAATTACCTCTTTAAAGGCCCTACCTCCACTTGCAGGGGTTAAAACTTCAACATATGAATGGGATTGAGGAGACACATTTCCGTCCATAACAGTGTCTATATTCTGAAGATAGTCTTTAATTAACTAATCAGTTAGTTAATGTTACTTTACTGTGAATGTCTTCTGGGTGGGGAAATAAACTGTTGATATGAGAAAGGTAGGTGAATTTCTAGTAAGTGTGAAATTGGTCGGGCCCAGCATGATTTTCAATCAAATACTCTTTGGGGACAAGTAGGTTGAATTACTATGAGAGGTTTAAAAGAAAGCAAGTTGTAATTGCAACTTTTAATTAAAAGAAAGCCAAGCTTTCTTGATGTGCCAGCAAGACTGATAACTGACTTTAACATAGATAGTAAGGCAGCACACTCAATCCATTCATCATGATCTACTGGTAAATTTCAAAGCTTTATCCATTAGAACCACAAGCCCTTCCCTTGCCTATCTTTGAGGTGGATCCATAGGTAAAATGAACATTTACAAAAAAAGCCACTATGTTTCAGAATTTGTGCTAGTCCTTTAATATCTATAATTTCCCCAAATCCTCACAGTTTTGAATTAATTCAAATTAACCCCATGAATAGAGTGAAAATTCTGAGATTTAAAAAACTAAAATAAGTTATCTGAACACAGACAAAAAGAAAGAGTTGAGATATTCTATTTGAATGTAAAATTTTCAAAAAGTAGAATGAGAGTGTCAGGAATTACAGTCTCAGTGTTGAATACAAGACTTAGGAAAAAAATTGCTGCATGTAATTTCACTGAGATGGGACAAATTACAACACACATGAAATTTTAGAACAAATAAGATAATTATTTTACAAGTTTTGAAACGTGTAAGAAATATGTGAATACAGTTATAATCACATTTGACTAAAATATAAATACCTTAAAACTGAAAAGCCCTGAGATTACTATTATATATTTATGAATATTTTAAACCACAATGCTTTGGGAGAGCACTTTAATATTCTACAATTGGAATTTTAATTTGTTGGCTTAAATAATGTACTTTGTTTTTCTTTTTAAATTTTTTTTATTTTTTATTTATTTATTTTTTTGTTTCTGAAAGAAAGAAAAAGAGAGGAAAGAAAGTGAGAGTGAAAGAAATTTAAAAAAGAATTTAAGAGAGAAAGAAAGAGGAAGAGAAAGAGGGAGAGAGAACGGGATTCTTGTTCTATTGCCCAGGTTAGAATGCAGTCTAAAAATGGGTATTAAAAACCTCTTTTTTGCCAATAATTGTGCTTAACAATGGAGACAGGAAG